>JAXIVJ010017090.1:0-27048 GCA_036785665.1 Chirona hameri | reverse complement strand
AAAGTCGCGGCACTTCCAGCTAAGAAATGGAAAGCAAACTTAAATAAGCAAACGAAGAGTGGGGAGGGATGTGTTAGGTACTACCTACGTTGAGCTACTACACAAGAGAGAGGAAAGTAGCCACCGCTGAAGTCAACAGGTGACTGCCCCTACACTACCCCACAAGTCATGCTTCCACACATTCATTCGGTTAGTGGAAAGTAAGCATACGTTCGTTTCTGGAGCTGATTCGTTGCGTGCCGTCTGGGGGTCCATTGCCTGGTCATTGTCACGCCGGCAAGCTTGGATTTGCCCCTGCTAGTTTTTAAACTTTGCAACAGTCTGTTTCAAGTTTTGAAACAGTCTTCGTTAGCTCCAAGTTCTGATGTGATTGCAAGATCTTTTCGAAACTTGAATTGTTCTAGATTGCAAGTTAATGCAGTCTGTGCAGTTTATAGCCGGGGATGTACCGGGAGCCTAGAAACTTCAGCGGGTTTTCCTTCTACAGCAACATAAGCACATGGGTTGTGCTTTGTTCGATGACGATTATACTCGTCCTTTACAGCGGTTGATAGTAAACCGCACATCCCTGCGGCTGCGGGTATTTTCCAAAAGTCGCGTCATCACTGCACCATCCAGTCTTATAACGTCACGCAACATTCCAATGTGTAATTGTAGCGTGGGGGTGACGGGTTAGGGGGGTAGAGAGAGTGGGAGGATAAGGTAAAGTAGAGGAGAATGCTTAGGTCCGCTTCACTCTTGCGTGTGGAGGGAGAGATACGTTGACGAGTGGGATAGCAGTAGAGGGAGACATTGTATGGTGTAGGGGATGGAGAACAAGGTAGAAGAAGCGGTAGAAGAAGAGAGAGAGAGGTAAAGCATCTCCTATACACCATCACAGGCTGGGCCTGTGATGGTGATCGAGTCTCCCTCTTCGTAGTTGTTCGCTAGCTCGGTGGCGGCGGAAGCTATTTTTGGATGGGGGCAAAAAACCCAGGGCCCCTCGGCAAAAGGCTCCCCCCACGGCCATAGCCCCCCCCCCCCCAACAACAACAACAACAAAAAATGGCGCGAAATGGTATCTCCTCGGATTTAGGTCACTATATTTTGCAGGGCCTCTAAATGGTATAAAAAAGTGAACAGGCCCATGTTAAAGTCTCAGGCCTCCCGAGGGCACCTCAGGCCTACCGAGGGCCCCCTTAAGGCGACTGAGGGCCTTCTGTCGGTCTTATAGGGCCCCTCATGCTGACTGGGGGCATCTCGGGGCCCTCAGCCATTTTTTCGGTCAAAAAGGCAAAAATCGCACTAACTTCTTGGAGGGCCCTCTTACAAATTTATTGGGGGGGGGGTGGGGCAAAGTCATATGTTTTCCCCCAAAAAAACTTATTGAGTGTGTGGGGGGGGGGGGGGGCAGCTGCCCACCCTACCCCTTTTACGCCGCCCCTTCGTCAGATCCATGGACGACCTGAAGTGCGACCTGACAGGCTCGTAGGCCCAGGTCCACTAGAAGTGATGTTCATGGACGACCTGAAGTGCGACCTGACAGGCTCGTAGGCCCAGGTCCACTAGAAGTGATGTTCATGGACGGCCTGAAGTGCGACCTGACAGGCTCGTAGGCCCAGGTCCACTGAAGTGAGACCTGACAGGCTCGTAGGCCCAGGTCCACTGGAGTGAGACCTGACAGGCTCGTAGGCCCAGGTCCACTAGAAGTGATGTTCATGGACGGCCTGAAGTGCGACCTGACAGGTTCGTAGGCCCAGGTCCACTAGAAGTGATGTTCATGGACGGCCTGAAGTGCGACCTGACAGGCTCGTAGGCCCAGGTCCACTGAAGTGAGACCTGACAGGCTCGTAGGCCCAGGTCCACTGAAGTGCGACCTGACAGGCTCGTAGGCCCAGGTCCACTGAAGTGAGACCTGACTGGCTCGTAGGCCCAGGTCCACTAGAAGTGATGTTCATGGACGGCCTGAAGTGCGACCTGACAGGCTCGTAGGCCCAGGTCCACTGAAGTGAGACCTGACAGGCTCGTAGGCCCAGGTCCACTGAAGTGCGACCTGACAGGCTCGTAGGCCCAGGTCCACTGAAGTGCGACCTGACAGGCTCGTAGGCCCAGGTCCACTGAAGTGAGACCTGACAGGCTCGTAGGCCCAGGTCCACTGAAGTGCGACCTGACAGGCTCGTAGGCCCAGGTCCACTAGAAGTGATGTTCATGGACGGCCTGAAGTGCGACCTGACAGGCTCGTAGGCCCAAGTCCACTGAAGTGCGACCTGACAGGCTCGTAGGCCCAGGTCCACTGAAGTGAGACCTGACTGGCTCGTAGGTCCAGGTCCACTGAAGTGCGACCTGACAGGCTCGTAGGCCCAGGTCCACTGAAGTGCGACCTGACAGGCTCGTAGGCCCAGGTCCACTAGAAGTGATGTTCATGGACGACCTGAAGTGCGACCTGACAGGCTCGTAGGCCCAGGTCCACTGGACGACCTGAAGTGCGACCTGACAGGCTCGTAGGTCCAGGTCCACTGAAGTGCGACCTGACAGGCTCGTAGGCCCAGGTCCACTGAAGTGCGACCTGACAGGCTCGTAGGCCCAGGTCCACTGAAGTGCGACCTGACAGGCTCGTAGGTCCAGGTCCACTAGAAGTGCGACCTGACAGGCTCGTAGGCCCAGGTCCACTGGAGTGCGACCTGACAGGCTCGTAGGCCCAGGTCCACTAGAAGTGATGAGAGATATGTAGATACAGATGTAGAGATGTCGATGGGTGACGTAGATAGCGTAGCAAGATCCCCTTCCGCTTCCAACACATCGGATGGTAGTAGTAGTAGATGCTTTATATTTGAGAGGCTGGTTCTGGTTTATCATGACATGAAGGCAGTTCACGATGTAAGTGCTGTACTGCTCAAGGAGGGGCAGCGTCTGATCATTTAGGGTATTGACTGGTACGAGGAAAAGCATGCAGGACCAGGGTTGTTGATATTGCCTTTGTGACCAATGTCATACTTGTGATCGAAGCTTTCAATTATAATCGTTAGGTGATCCGTCCAGTTTCTCGCTCTCCTCGCACGCCTACCTATCTCCTATACCAAAGTATACCCGCTTGTGATGAAATTTACATTGCCTTCGAGTGGCAATCCGCCTGGCTGTCCTGGCTGAGATCGCACCACTTCTACTGGGCCGTAACCAAAGATGCATTCTTCGTCATCCTCACCGCCATTCTCTCAGCTACAGACACTCCGCTTTCATTCGCCCAATAATTATTTGTACGCCCCCAAATGCCCTCCCCGTAGTGCCGGAGGCCATGCGGATGAGTGACTCCCAGGTAGGATAAATATCCTTTATCTTCCCGAATTATTTGGTTGCTCCGCTACACGACTGCATTTGTGCATGGGCCGCTCAGAACGGATGTAATTAATTACCACCTGGTTTTATCCTAGCATCCCCAGGGAATCAGGACAACATCCATAGGACTTATGGGGATCATACTGATGCGCTTTACTAATTACTGCCTATCTTTCCTCTCTGTCCGGGAAAGGTCAACCCTAACATCCGGGCCCTTTGGGGCTCCGCCGGACCAAAAACCTTCCAAACTAACATCGGTCGGCACCGATGGCGGGCTACGCGGATGTCCTTGCCTATATATCGACTGTGGAATGCCTTGGGACCCTACCCAGTGGCGGCCATCCTTTATAACCCTAGAGGCCTCTGAGGACCTCTAAAGGGACCTCTGAGGCCTATCGCGCCTCCTGCCTTCCATTGATTTCCTCCACTCACCCTCCTCTTTCTTCGCCAGCTTATCGCCTCCGGGTAACGGCAACCGTAGTCTCGGAATCAGCCACTTACGAATTCTCTATCTAAAAAGGTCTGAACGTAAATTTCCGAGAGCATCTTCGGTCACATTATTTGCCGCGCTGATTGATTTTCGACGTAGGAGCCATATGTATTGATACGTATTGTTTTCTAACGATACGTATTTTGCGAGAATGTTTTCTTCTTTCACTGTTCACGTGATATATATACTGTTCACGTGATATATATATATACTGTTCACGTGATCACAGCGACTAGAGCAGTCTTTTATCCGATACTGTCACTATCTCTGCAGTCGGCTGCATCCAGGTAAGACTAGGGAACATCACATTTATTGTACCTGACTTAAATTGGGTACATCAAAAGAAATATAAAGAACTTGATAAGAACTATTACGTCAGATATTGGAACCGTGTTAAGCCAGATAAAGTAAAGCAAGGAGACGAATGAACCAACATTCAGCGTAAGGAAATTAATATATTAACAAAATACTACTCCCAAAATATGCCATCGCCACAAATATCTCACCTCGCACGTCACGGACAGACACAGGCGCCCTGGAACTGAGCTATACATGATGAAACAGCGGCCGATTTTGTGTAATGTTGTCATGCCGACCAGCCGGCCACCCACATACCTCGTGACGATTTGGACCGAACGTTCGACACTCTGAACTGTTTATACACCCCCCCCCCCCCTCTACCCCCCCCCGGGATGGTTTGCTGCCTGGCATAGTGGGGGAGGGGAGGCTGGAGATGTCCCCGAGATGATCGTCCCGTGATTGGTCGTTTCTGGCTGTTTCCAGGCGTGGAAAGAGCATGCCAAACTGTACGGACTACGGTCCGCTGAAGGCAATCACGTGGCCGTCGCTGGCTGGTGCACCCCGGCAGATGCAGGACCACGTGCACGTGCCCCGGCGCCGCGTGGTACAGGCCGTGGCGGGATGATGAGAGTGGGCCACCTACTGTCCCGGATGTGTTAAGCATATTTTGTCGACATGAATGGCGACGGCTCGCCGGGAGGAATTGATAGGCTATCACATTGCAGTAGCTCAGTTTACGTTTATGCTATCACGATATTGAAACGTGATTACGATGAAATTATAAAGATTCATTACATTTTGCTGAGTGTAGTATTTTATTGTATCGTATCGTAAACCTCGCGGCGTGTGATCAGGGTAGCCAACAAATGAGTGGATACTTGGTTACCTTAATCCAAAGGTAGCTCTCAATCCAGATGTACCCGATCAAGGGTCCTAACGATCCTGGGCATATTAGTGTAACCAAGATCCAGGATCCCGAAAATCCTTGGCCAAAATTTTACTGAAGATAAAAGTCGCAAAAATCCTATTCAAAATCGGTATCCGCGATCCCAGATCGAGACGATAGCATGCCTCCACATGCCTCATAAAATGATCCGGAATTCGACAAGATACCGGGCATTCCAGGGGTATTGGATCTCGAATATTTTGGAATCTTGGCGAGTGTTTGAAATTGTGGCCTGTGTAATGTGTGTGTATGGCCAGAGGGGAATTCATAGATGGATGCAGACTGGTTATTGATTCAACTTTTTTGGAACGATTCAATCATGATCCATTTTGGAATCTGAATGATTCAATCACCGTTCGATTCACGGATACAACTTTGGGAATTGATTCATTCTGATTCAAAAAATCAAAACAAATATTTTAATTAATTCACGTTTGATTCAACATTTGAATATATGAGGTGAATTTATGTCAAATCAATAAAAATGGAAACATGCATATATATATATATATATATATATATATATATATATATATATATATATATATATGATCATTACAACATTGGTACAGCAATAGTACTTCAGTATAATTGAATGCAGCCACTGGGACTCCATGTATTTGGACAATTTACCAGTGTACTTGAATCGTTAAATCTTTTGATTCAATCAGCCTTGATTTGATGCGGGTTTTGATTCAATCACGATTCATGAATCAAAATATCTGGTGGTGAATCAATTATGTTTTGATTCAATGAATTTTGATTGAACGATTCCAATCGATTGAATCAGTGTCTAATCAATAAGCAGTCTGGATGGATGGGAGCAGGATATGCGCTAAACAACCCACTGCTCTCTATTGTATTTTTCTTGCTGAAAAAAAAAACACCTGGCACAAAAAACTTTGGCACACATGACACTTTTCTACCGGAAAGTAAGGTAGGTAACATAGTTATATTTTAGACCGTGGAACAATACGACTATGTGACACAATGACACATCCTCATCCTCTTTTTTCATGTTTAGGAGGATTTTTTTTTAAGTTGATGAAATTTGTTTGTATGCTAAACTATCGGCTGCTCTTTTCAAATGTTTATTAGAAAGCAAACTACATTCGGAGTTCGAAATTGTTTGTTTGTATCATTATGCATAACACTAACAAAATAATCACATAGTTTGTGTAAGAGTATGCATACATTGCATGCATACATTACACATGGCCACGATCCAATCAAAATTTATTTAGTTTGTGTCCGGAACAATACATCCACCTAAATAAATCCACCTAAATAAATCCACCTAAATAAATCCACCTAAATAAATCCACCTAAATAAATCCACCTAAATAAATCCACCTAAATAAATCCACCTAAATAAATCCACCTAAATAAATCCACCTAAATAAATCCACCAACACAAAATTATATTAAGGATGACTTAGTCCCATCTGATTCACACTGGACTCAACGAATTATGAAAATAAATGTAAATTTACGTTATGGTGATAACTCACGAAGCCAGAATGGCATATGGCATATTATATCGCTATATCGCTGGTATTCCGCAGTTCAAATGGTATATTATATCGCTATATCGCTGGTATTCCGCAGTTCAAATGGTATATTATATCGCTATATCGCTGGTATTCCGCAGTTCAAATGGTATATTATATCGCTATATCGCTGGTATTCCGCAGTTCAAATGGTATATTATATCGCTATATCGCTGGTATTCCGCAGTTCAAATGGTATATTATATCGCTATATCGCTGGTATTCCGCAGTTCAAATGGTATATTATATCGCTATATCGCTGGTATTCCGCAGTTCAAATCGTCTATAGATTATTTACTGACGACTGTGTTTGCAAAATAAAATGCAATCAAATACAAATCCAATGGAGAAAATTGGTTTGAGTATAATGGAGTTTGAGACCAGGGGAACCATACGAGTCTAACTCGGCTCTGACCCTTTATATTATCACTTGGCTCCGACAAAAGATGAGTTAAGTCGGTTCTGAAGAAAATATAACTCCTGAATTTGAGTCGAGCACAATTCTGGTCATAAGTATACGTTGCTGGACTAAACGGTGGGTCGGAATCTCATCACCAAGGAAGGATGTATGTACGTATTTCTCAGAACAAGAACCGTAAAACACGTGCATCTGTTTTTCATGTAGGTTCAAGGCCTGGGACGTGGGAACCGTGGGGGCAGTAGGGGCAACTAGCCCCCCCCCCCCAACTTTGGAGCTGGGGGGGGGGGGGGGCGCCCCCCAACTTTTTACACGTTCACTCGACTCTGCATAAGAACAAGGGCATTGTCACCGGAGTTTCGACGGCGGCGCGCAGCGCTGCGAATTTGGACACAGTTGTTAGGGCATCAATTACCCACACGGTGTTAATTTTGTTTTACCTCGGGTCATCTCAGGTCAGGTCACCAGGTCAAGTCAAGTGACCACCTCCAAAAAGTTTGCGGTCGTGCCACAGACAAAGTGATTGACCAAACGGTTTGAAACTCACATGATGTCATCAGGAGATAAGTACCTACAATTCGTGTATCTCGATTTTATTTTATATCGGTGACCTAAGGGCAGGCCTATTTCGTAACCTCCCCATTATGAGTCAATGGGGAAAATTAAAAACACGTATAAATCCATAGGAAATTGCTAAATTTGACCAACTTTCACCAGATCCACCCATTGGCGGATCCAGAACGGTGGTTGGGGGGGGGGGGGGCAAATCACAAGAAGTCTCACAAAATTCTGAAAACTCATCGGATTTCGCTTGCTTATATGCATTGATAGCTGATTTAAAAAAAATCCTTAGTAAAAGTTGCTTATATTTTCTTCTATATCAAGAAATTTTCAATTTTGCGCCGATTTCAGGCGGTTGGGAGGGTGGACATGGCCGCTTTGCCCCCCCCCCCCCGGATTCCCCAGTCGATCCACCACTCTAGTCCTAAATGCAAAGCCTTATATCACATTTCTGTTATTTTACCTCTACGAGGTCAACTCATGTGACCGCCCAAGTCACGTATGATTTAGATGAATGGGGTTTCCACCATTGTATTCAGCTTGTCGAGACAAATCAATTGATGTAAGAGTTGACCTTGACCTGACCTTGACCTGACCTCAGGCCAGGCCAATTGTTGGATATGACCTAACTAGGTCACCCAATACATCATTCCATGCGTCTCGACGAGACAAACACAATGGTGAAATATGTTTTACCTTATCGTGCTTCTATAGATGTAAGATGGGGAAAACTCTGTGTGAGGTTAATCATGATGATGAGAATTAAAATAACCGGTAACCTCATAATAAGTAAGTAAACACATACATTAAGGCCGAAATTATATTCTTAGATATTTCGCTATTGAAGCTTCGTCAGCAATCAAACAATCAATCAATCAATCAACTTGCCGACGAAGCATCAATATCGAAATATCAGAGAATATAATTTGGGCCTTAATTTATTTCTTTACTTACTTATTATGAGGTTACCGGTTATTTTAATTCTCGTTATCGTGCTTCTGTCAAAAGTTATTCCTTGAAACCAATTCGGCATTTTTTTTAGAATGTTTCAAATGCAATGGCTTCTGATGACCTTTAGGTCATCGATAGGATTGACTTTAGGTCAACTCAGATGAACCTTAGTTACAGCAGATTCCATTATCTTCCGAACACTTTTTTCTGCGCGTCGCTAGCTCTTTTATTATCGAGATATAGAGGGTGGTATCAAGGACACTCATATATAGACAAAATTTGACCTCTGGTGACCTCAATATTCACTTGACCTAAAAATGACCTAGTATTTTCGATAGAGATTGTCTCTAACTATCTAGCACAGTCTTCCGCTTGTCGCTACATTGCGTGTTTTTTTTAAAGATTTTAGGGGAGAGGGGGCGGAAATACCCCCGGCACTGACAGTTCGTGGTTGGCGCGAACCCCCGGTAGTGCGTGTGTTAATGGACCTTAATTCGGCAACAGTTAAAGTTAACAAGCAAAATAACTAACTAACTAACTTATATATAAGTAGATACATATTTATCTATGAAAAATGTGTGTGTTTTAATGCATTAGTTTGCCAACATTTGCTTTGAGTACGACCGTATAACGATAAATTCATAAACATGTACCTGAAACATTGACCATAACACCGTAAAACACGGCATAGCATAACTCGGTTGATTGTTGAAGTCAAGTATGGTACTCGTACCAAATGTATGCTAAATGCAGGATTTTGCTGCTATGGTCAACTTGGTGCGAGCCCAGCACATCACCTAACCAGCTACCTCAGGTTCGGGAGTCAGTCAAGCCAGCCGGTTCTGGATTCAGGCACGGTGAAAGCTCCAATTCCGCTTATCCAACTTTGTGTGACCCTAGCACCAGTGTCGCTCCTTTTCATGTTTACCAGCTATTCTCTTGCTTTTTTTTGCTTGTTAGGCGACCCATTTCCTTATATTATATTGATACCCATTTCCTTAAATATATGCCACTATTGGCAATAAGCAGCATTGGGCATGGACAAGAGCGGTACACGTTGCTTCTCTTCAGTCTTAATTGTTACCGTAGTATTGCCAAAAAGTTCGCCCCCCAACTTCAAAGTAGTTCCCACGCCCCTGTTCAAGGGGCCCATTCATCAAATACAGTACAGTCGAAGCTGCCTCTTTTAGTTTCATTTCTGTTTAAAGGTTTAGTCTAAGATTAATCGGGTATATCGATAAAGTACCTTAAATAAAAACAGCTGAATCATGATCGACATCAACAAAATTGATGATAAATGGTGAGCATATCTTATACATCCTTGCACCATAGGTATACATATTGTATGTCTTACATTGAATTAATCTTTGTTGCGACAACATTGCTGGTTGGGTTTGAGCCGCGGATAAAACTGAGTGATTTGATTCAAACTTGTTTTGAATCAAAAGCTTGAAACGAACTGGTTCATTCATGATATTTCTGACTGACCGGTATCATATTGATCGATGTATATTCACTATATATGTAAATCGACCAATAAAAAGACACTATTGAAGCTTCAGCAATCAGCTGTCCTAAACATTGTATTTCACATAATTGTATCTGCCCTCCAAACCAGACAGGTCGCGATAGACAGACTCAATTCACATGAACGCACCGCAAAAAGATTCCCATTCTACCCAAAATACCACCAAAATTAGTACTCAGCACAGTTCTTTCGAACACACATCTCGTAAACTGACCTACGACAGCATCTAGTCGGAAGTGGCGACGGCCAACTTTGTGCTTGTTCTGCGAGAAGTCAGTGATCACGCCACCCTGCCCTCGAAGGTTAACCTTTGGACCTGCCCCGAGACCGGCCGGGCCCCCGAGTCCGCAACACCGCCCGGGGCTACGCCTGGGGCAGGAAGACAGCGACACGCGGCGGGGCGGGGCGGGACGGGAGGGTGCTATGAAGCGACCTGGCAACAGATTTGCAGCGCTTGGGCGCAGTTCGTTGCTGAATAGGTTTATGTCCCGCTTGGGTTGAATCGGCCGCTGTTTACACATTGCAGATGAGTCGCTGGGTCGGTTGGATTCGATTTTCCGGGGCCATGGCGATGTCAACGTTGTTGCCATGCTGAACCTGTTGCGATACCAATGACGTCGCCACTGACCATTCCAAATTACCAGAGAATTATCAGAGAACATCAACATTACCAGAGACAAATCAAAGTACACGGTACTTTAACACGATACCATATTAGAGATGGATGGAAATGACTGCGGATAATTCAAGTACCCAATTAAATTATCAATACAATTCAAGTATCTATGTATTCAATACATTTTATGATTTACAATAAAATTAAAGGGAAATATTCACCTTTTCCTACAAAAATGGAGTTATTACCTGAAATCGACAGACGAGACCAAAATATATTGTAAATCGATCACATTTTGCATATAAGCATTCCTACCGAAAGATATTTCAAATTAAAGTTGATAAGCCTTCCACGCTTATAACGGTCGGTACTCAGCAAGTATTCGGTAACGAATTCACTGCCCGAGCTAAAATTAACCTGCCTACGCGTTGCTGTTTATCATGAAGGTATGTAATATGTTCCCTGCACGCTGTCCTTTGCGAATATGTACTAAACTTCTATGAACAATCAGCAGGCATTTAAAAAAGTGCATTGAAATCGGCAGTTTAGTTTGGCCCGGACGGCGGCCTATTTAGTGTTCTCGACTCATTTACAAAAAAAATGATGTTTTCCACGTGAATTTTCAACATACAGGTATTCACTACATTACAATGCACACATGACACATTTATCTGAACCGTTTTTCCATGACCAATCAATAAACATTTCAGAAAACCGTGATGCATTCGGCGGATTAACTTCGCCCCCTACGACGACGTATTTAGTGTATGCGATTTGTTGAGAGGTAATTCAACGAGAGGTATTCAACGTTGACGAGATTGAAACAAAAGCGCCAGATATGTCTCGCTTCCAATAGTGAAGGGAAAACACCGATCATGAACTCCGAAAGAAGTATATGTACTAGTTTTTTTTGTATTCCCGCCCCCCCCCCCCCCGAAAAAAATAGAAATAGAAAAGTTATGATTTCATTTTTAAATTGATACTCGATCAATTTAATACCATAAATGTTGCATGATATAATGCAGAAAAGCGATCAAATGATGAATATTTCCCCAAAATGAAAGTATCTTTTATCTTAACCCGTGCCCCGGTGGGCCTCTAAGACAACTTCGCCCTGGTCAAAATGATTCCCCCACTAAAACGAAAACGAAAAGGGCTAGAAAGACGCAGCAAAAACGTCCGAAAGCTCTCGACAAGGACATTCGAAGTTATCTCGGGCGATTTGTGGCTTAGGTGAATATCCAGAGGCCACCAGAGGTCATGAAAGGTCAAACTTTCCAAGTATGGCACTCTCTCCAGCACCCCCCCCCCCAAAAAAAAAATCGGGAACTATGATAGCTAGGAACAAATGAAAAAAAATTATCGAAAGCTCTTGACAATTTCCATCGCCATTGGTGTCCTCAAATTTTAGCTCAGGTCAATAGTGTAGGCTCCAGATGTCACCAAACGTCACAATGACTTTTTCTTCCATTGTTTTTTTCTGAATAACTATTTATCGGTTGAACATAGAGCACCAATTTTAACACCATCGTATTTGTCTTGTCAAGACAATTCGAAATATGTTGATCGTGACCGGGCTAGGGTCAACTTCAAAATTAGACCTCAGGTCAAGGTCACCAGGTCACCAGGTTTGATCTGGGTAGGTCCTGGTCATGTTGCATGTGGGGCGTGTCGCGACGAGAAAAACACAGTGGTGCCAGTCGCACGTCTCTATTTTTATTTATTCTATCAAAAGTTATTGGCAAAAAAGTGCTGGTGACCTCAGATGACCTCAGCTGACTTTGCATAAGTCACTGAGCAACAATTGCACCTGAGTCACCAAGAATGAGCTTAAATAACATGATTCTGAAATAATTGACCTAATATAATGCATATTCTCTGAATAGGAAGCATTTGTATATTTTCCCATAGACATATAATGGAAGGTCACGAAATTGACCTGACCTTAGGTCACCGATATAAATCAAAATCCGAGATATACGAATTGTAGGTATTTATGACCTTATGAAATCCTGTACGTTTAAAATATCTCGGACAAGCACTGTGGCTTTGGCACGACCACAAACATTTTTGGAGGTAAGGTCACTTGACGTAACCTGGTGACCTGACCTGAGATGACTTGAGGTAAGAATTTTGACACAATATGGTTAATTGATGCCCACAGAGATGTGCCAAATTTGGCGGCGCTTCCCACCGCCGTTTTCTCGTTATTCCTGAAAACCCTCAGGACGGTCAAAATATGACGGGTTCCGGACAAAAGTCGAACGGCAAAATGAAAAAAGTCATAACAGTCAAGATGTAAAAGGTCAACAGGCAAAAAGTCAACGATAAAAAAGTAAAAAGGGATAAGAAGTCAACTGACGAAAAGTCAAAATGGCAAAACGTCGAAGGAACGAAGGCCAAAACGGATAAAAAGTCAACTGACAAAAGTGAAAATGGAAAAAAGCCAACTGTAAAAAGTCAAAAGAGATAAGTCAAATGACAATTCCGTTGATTGGTTCAATGTGTGAATACCAACCTCCGCCACTGCGCGCAGGCGATCAGACGCGATTGCGCGCTGCAGCTGGCGCAGTCGGTCACACGCAACGGGCGCTGATTGGCTGAAACCCTATCGGCAGGAGGACGGATCCAGGATTTGGTCCAGGAGGGGGCCACGCAGCAGAGTGGGCCCCCAGGCGTTGGTGTGCCCCCTCAATCATTGGTGTGCCCCCTCAATCTTAGGTGGGCCCTTTCGACCTTTGCAAAAATATAGGCCATAATGGACCCTTTTTAGTTCAAAATGTGCCTTTCACATACCAAAATGGGTCTCTACAAACCAGAACTGGCTCTCCTTAAAGCCAGAATGGGCACTCTGGAGGCTAGAGTGGGCCCTCTGTAGGCTAGAGTGGGCCCTCTGGAGGCTAGAGTGGGCCCTCTGGAGGCTAGCTAGAGTGGGCCCTCCGGAGGCCAAAGTGTGTCCTCTAGAGGCCAAAGTGGGCCCTCTGTGCAAGTCAGAGTGGGCCCTCTGTGCAGGTCAGAGTGGGCCCTTTGGTTTGTTTTTAACAAATGCATGTATTGTCTATTGACCGAATATGCACACGTAACATATTAGTTGACAGATTGTTGCATAGATTACAAAAGACACGATGACGCACACGGAGTCCGAGCGACGCGGCCTATTCTGCAACGGGCCGCACCGACGAACACAGGACCTAACGTCACCTGGGCGTTAGGTCACCTGGACCTAACGTCACCTGGGCGGCCCCAACTGAGTCCAGTCAGTCGTCAGTCGTGACCAGAAGACGACACGTACATAGGTAGACACCCCACACGCAGAAGAAACACCCTCTTAACTACTCCACCGCGCCGCCCATGACAAAACAAACCTTCTTTGCAAAAAATCGCTCCGAAGTGCTAGAGGCATCCAACCGACGGGCCCTTTAGTGGTTAGAGCAAGCCCTCAGGCTTCCTCATGGAAGCCTAAGGAGTAAGGAGCCCCTTCCTTCTAGGTTCAAGGGGGGGGGCATGACCCCATGCCCCCCCCCCCTCTGGATCCGCCACCGTGAACCACCACAAACCGACGCAGAGCGGCGGTTTGAGGGGTTAGAGTAAATGACGGTTTTCGCCGCAAAATACGCCTAGAATATGGAATTTTAACGTTTCGGTAGCCGTTTCAGTAGCCGTTTTTAGGGATGGGCTAAGGACCTTATTGAAGAAGGGGGCGTGGCCTGGGTGGATCCCCTTGCAACCGCCCCCGTGGATCACTACTAAAGAGGTGAATATTTAAGTACGGTGCCCGCTGCCCGCTGCCCACTGCCCAGCGTCCTCAGTACCCCTACTATTTTTCTGAAACTGTCGGCACCAGCGAGGATTACCGGTATCGGGTATGTATAATATATTAAATTCTCCACTTGGTACCTATTCGGCTTTCTGGAAGTTGACTTGCCATTTTGATTTTTATATTTCGACTTCCAAATATTTCGACCTTTATGTACTTGACTTTTATCCATTTGACTAGTTAGGTACAATTTGACATTTCGCGAGTTGACTTTCCATTTCGACTTTTATGCAATTTACTTTTATCTATTTTACTTTTTACTATTTGGCGTTCTGCGTGTTGACTTTTTGCCATGTTTACTTTTTATTAATTCTACTTTTATGCGATTGGCTTTTATCTGTTTGACTTTTTCCTAATTGACTTCTCGCGTGTTGACTTTTACCTTTTACTCATTCGACTTTTACGCGATTTACTTTTATTTGTTTGACTTTTTAGTTTTTACTATTTGACTTTTCAAGTGTGGATTTTTGTTTGCCATGTTGACCTTTTACTCATTTGACTTTTATGCGATTTACTTTTATCTATTTCAGTTTTTACTATTTTACTTTTTGCGTGTTGACTTTTTCCATTTTGACTTTCGACCTTTTTGACTTTTTACCTTTCGACTTGTTACGATGTCGACTTTGTATCCCTTGGCTTTTTGTCTATTTACTTTCCGTCCGTTTACTTTTTTATCATTCCAACTTTTACCCTGGAATCCAAAACGAACCCCCTCCAGGGCGATGATAAAAGAGTGTGTAAAAAATCAGTCCTTGATGCATAAGAAGCAAAATCCGTTTTTAAATAGTTTTGTCCAACTTCTCTTCGAAAAACGACTCATTTGGCCGTTCTGGATCTGCCAGTGCAATGGATCAGATTCTTCCCGCCAAATCAGAGCTCAAAACGGCAAACGCTTCCCGGTGTCCGGACACATTGGCGAATGTTATTTTGACGAATGTCATTTTGGCGAATGCATATTGTCGAACAGGGCCAATTTTAAGGGAAAACCACGGGGGGAGGTACCCCCATTATTTTTCCGACAAAAATGGGGTCAAAAACTACAAAATCACAAATCCGAGATAGCCATTTAGAAGAGAATGTCATTTCCTTTCTTTTGACATTTTTAGTTCCAATGTGCTTTGAAACTCTATTTTTTACGATTTTTCAAACTTTTTTTCACCAAAAAATGGCATGGCATGACGTCATTAAAAGTTATAATCTCCCAAAACACTACATTAATTTCATTGAAATTTGGTGGGAAGACGTAGAATTGATCTATCTCAGTTTTAAGCCTATTGAGAAAATCCGGAAGGGGGCAGATTCTGCCCCCTCCCAGCGGGGCGCGTGTCACCGGGGCTGCTTGAATTGCATCAGGTGCGCTGTTTTGTCTATCATTGAAAGCAAGGGATACATACAAACTTCAAATTCAATCACTTGAGAGGAGAAAAAAAACTTCCGTTTTCATGAAGTTTTCTCCTAAGATCATTGTTTTCACGTTCAGTGCAGGGAACGCGTGGGGGGGGGTACTTGTATTGCATGCTCCCCCCCCCCCACACACACACACACATATTCCCGTGTGTGTGTGTGGGGGGGGGGGGGGGGCATTTGCCCCTGATGTCCGCCCCCTGAATCCGCCAGTGGGGGCGGATACCCTCTCCCCATAGTTTTTTTTGGAAATAGTGGAAAACGGCACCATTTCGCGCCGCCATTTTTGGTACAACTGCTTTCCTATCAATTGCCCAAATCCTGTTAATTTGTTTACCTCGGGTCTACTCCGGTCACGTCACTAAGTCAAGTCTAGTGATCCCACCCCCAAAAAATGTAAGGTCGTGCCGCAGCCATATTGTTTGACCGATCAGTTAGATACAGGATTAAATCAGGTCATAAACACCTATAATTATGCTATTTCAGATGATTCTAACAGCGGTGACCTAAGGTGAAGTATATTTTCTGACCTCCCAATTATAAGTCATTAATATGGGGAAACATGAAAATCCATATACATCCACATGAAATGACTAAATTTGCCCAATTTTCACCAGAGTCCCGCATATTTTGCAAAATACAAAGATCCAGTGTCAGATCTACGGTTCGGCAAAATGGCAATTGCCCCCCCCCCCCAACCGCCTGAAATCGGCGCGAAATTGACACATTTCCTGATATAGAAGAACATCTAAGCAACTTTTGTTAAAGGGAAATAATGACCTTTTTCCACAAAAATGGAGTTAGCACTTGAAATCGCAAGACAGGACCAAAATATATTGTAAATTCATCACATTTTGCATGAAAACTTTCCTACCGAAAGATATTTCAAGTTAAAGTTGATAAGCGTTCCACACTTTTAACGACCGGTACTTGCAAGTACTTTTGGTCCTCATCAAACTGCGGGCTTTTCCCGTATTGTTTTTTTAACGCAATGGAGTGGAAAATATATTGTGCGTTCTACTCGTTGTGATTATATGCCCGGCGATCTTCTAAAACTAGCAGCGATTGGAAAAAGTGGCAATAAAATCGGAAGCTCATCGATGCACATCAACGCGGTATAGTTAGTGGTTGCGACCCTCAATTTTTGAAAAGCGATTCATTTGTTTTCAACATTAGGAGTATTGTATAATTTGTCTGTGGCTGTATATAACACTATGCTTTATATTATCATGAAAAATAATAATTTTTCCCCAAAAAACTAACAAACAATAACACAAAACTGGCAATTAAATCGGAAGCTCATCGATGCACATCGACGGTGACCTATTTAGCGTCGGCGATTTGTTTACAAAGTCATTATCATGCTTCTCGGCGCACTTAACCATTGTGGCGAGTTGTAGCGAGTAACGCTTTCGTTCTCCATGGCAACCAGGCGTGAGCCAATGAAAAGCCAGAACGTATTCCCTTTCTGGCTTTTGATTGGCTAACGCCTGGTTGCCATGGAGAACGAAAGCGCTACTAGCGCTATTAGCGTGTGTCCGAGCAGCGCTCAGTTTGATCGGAAACGTCACAGAGCCTCCAAAAATGCCGCGCACTCGATGTAAACAATGGTAGGGAAGGACGAATTTGTCAATGACCTTCATGAAGTACACAAGGTACTTGTTTTGTATTTTTTTCCAAACTTACAACTTTCAATATGGGAATAATTTTATTTAATTCTTAAATTTAAATAAAATAATTGTAAAATCATAGCGGAAGCCTAAGAAATTGTTGCTAACAAAATCAAAAGGTCATTATTTCCCTTTAAGTTAAGTTAGCTTTAAATCAGCTAGCAATGCATAAGCAAGCCAAATCTGATGCGTTTTCAGAATTATGTGAAACTTTTTTGGAATTTTGTCCCCCCCTTAAACAAAACAACAAATACCCGTTCTGGATCCGCCAATCCATGTGGTATTTTTTATCCTGTGACCTCCACGAGGTAAAATCTATTCACCCTGAGGTAGTTCGTCATTTTTCTCCATAACTTTTTTTTACCGAACCTGTAAGGCGCAGTAGTTGGCGATGAAAGAGCGAACGCGAAGGAAATGTATGGTGAATTTCAACTCGATCAGAGAAGTAGTTTCTGAGATACAAATACGAGGTGCACACGTGCCCACGTGCAGAAGCACCCCGCTCCGGACTTGTGGGAAAGTGGCGGCTAGAGCCCTTCATGGGACACTTGTTCAGCCCCCATCCCGTTGCAGTCCATTCAGCCAGACCCAAACCCGTTCCAATCCGAATTCATAATTGATGGAGCTTCCATTCCCACCCGTTTCAGCACATTTCACTTTCTGTGGTGTAAAAAAATGATATGATCTATCCCAAACCCGTTCCAACCAGTACCATTTCCAAAAATGGCCCCATTCCCACCAATTTCCATACCGTTTCATGGGTTCCATGGGGATTCACATTCCATGAAGGGCTCTAGTGGCGGCTGAGAGATCCCAAATAGTTATTGATTCGACGCTGATTAAATCGATTGGAATTGTTCAATCAAAATTACTTGAATACAAAATAATTAATTCACCACCATATCTTTTGATTCATGAATCGTGATTGAATCAAAACCTGCATCAAATCAAGGCTGATTGAATCAAAAGATTTCACGATTCTTAACGTTTCGAGCACACTGGTAAATTGTGCAAATATATGCAGTGCAGTGGCTGCATTCATTTATACTGAAATAGTATTGCTGTAACAATGTTTTAGTGATCATATATATGTATGTTTCCATTGGTATTGATTTGACAAACATTCATCACATATATTTAAATGTTGAATCAAACGTGAGTCGATTAAAACATTTGTTTTGATTCTTTGAATCGGAAATAATCAATTTTCAACATTTTATCCGTGAATCGGACGGTGATTGAATCATTCAGATTACAAAATGAATCATGATGGAATCGTTCCAAAAACGTTGAATCAATAACCAGTCTACTAACCAAACACCAAATTTGAATACAATCGGCTCAGCAGTTGCCCACCCACTCCAAATTGTGTGACGACGTTTCTGATCCAACAACCCCCGATCTCCCCCAGTCTGCCGCTAATGGGCAATTGTTCAAAGGATATTGAAATTCAAGATATTCAGGAAATAATTTAAAGATACTTATTTTGGCTGGGAAATACTAAAACTTAGGAATATCATGACATTTGCATTGGATTTTGTATACATTTATCACCAGGTAAACATATTGTATTTTAATTGAATATCTATCAACCGAAAAATGGCATGGAAATACTGAAATCAGGGTGGGCAACGTTTCTTGACTGAGGGGCGGGGGGGGGGGCAAAACGGCTCACTGGGGTCATTTGCCCCCCAGTAAACATGTTAAAATAGGCCCTGTTGTCGAAGGACACTTTGACGACATGTCTTTTTGTCGAAATGTGAATATGCCGAAAGCAAAATAGCGAATGCCTTTTTGTCGAAATGCCCTTTTGCCGACGTGTCAAAATGTCGAAATGTCTTTTTGCCGACATGTCATTTTGTCGAAATGTCATTTTGTCGAAATGTTAAAAAATTGAAATGCTTTTTGCCAAATGACATTTTGTCGACATGTGAAAAGGTCGAAATGCCTTTTTGCCGAAATGCCATTTTGTCTACATGTGAAAAAGCCGAAATGTCATTTTGCCGAATGTTACTTTGTCGACATGTGAAAAGGTCGAAATGCCTTTTTGCTGAAATGTCATTTTGCCGACATGTGAAAAGGTCGAAATGCCTTTTTTTCCGAGCACATCCTGCTCCACTGCCCTTCCCTTGCTCCTGCGGTTTTGCACCATCCACCAGGGTTTGCATTAGTGGTGGCAAAAGTCATCGGCAGGTTTCAGAGCCACTGCAGCTTTTTGAAGGTCAATTAATTGACCTTCAGCTTATTAGCTGTCAGCTAATTAGCTGACAACAAATTACTTGGTCATCTAAATCCTCTGTATCTGAATGGGGGAGGGGCGATTTCCCCCGTCTGGCTGCGCCCCTGCCTTCTACATCCAAGAGCTCCCGGCATGCGGTTCCCGCTCAGCGGGGAATAACCGACGAACCAAACAATTATCGGGCTACCGGAACAGACTGGTTATTGATTCAATTTTTTTTTGGAACGATTCAATCATGATTCATTTTGGAATCTGAATGATTCAATCGGCGTTCGATTCACGGATACAATTTTGATAATTGATTCTTTCTGATTCAAAGAATCAAAACAAATATTTCAATCGATTCACGTTTGATTCAACATTTAAATATATGTGTTAATTTATGTCAAATCAATAAAATGGAAACATACATATATATGATCATTAAAACATTGTTACAGCAATACCATTTCAGTATAAATGAATGTAGCAACTGGAATGTATTTGCACAATTTATCAGTGTAGTTGAATCTTTCATAATCGTTAAATCTTTTGATTCAATTAGCCTTGATTTGATGCGGGTTTGATTCAATCACGATTCATGAATCAAAAGATCTGGTGGTGAATCAATTATTTTTCGATTCAAGGAATTTTGATTGAACGATTCCAATCGATTCAATCAGTGTCGAATCAATAACCAGTCTGTACCGGAAAAGGTCTTTGGATTTGAAGTTTGAAACCTCTATAATATATAAGTATCCATTTAGAGCTAAGAGCTCCAGCTAGGTCTAACTGGGGCTATGGTACTAAACTAGACAAGCCAGGGCCTGGCTACCTCAGCGACGCGCCTGCTGCTTTGCTATGCAAAAACAGTGTCGCTGTGTCATGCGGTGATTCCCAGATTTTCAACAGATTACCCAGAGCTTTTCAACATAGTTTTCAAGATTTTCCATAGTTAACAACACCTGCTGCACGTAAGTAGCACCATGGCCAGCTTCCAGCTTTCCGGTTTGAGCCGGAAAATGAAGTATAGTACGACTAGTATCACGTGGGTGTGTGCACTCCGCGGGCAACTACTATGAACAGCGATAGCCGGCTCCGCTTTGGTTGCCGGTGGAGGATCGCTGTTGATGCTTATGATGATTGGGGTGCACACACAAGATTGACACATGCCAATTGCTGCGCATGGCACCAAAGGCATTCGGCATTCGGCATTTTTTTTCTCTCTCGAACATTTCACATGTCGATAAAATGACATTCGGCAAAAAGCATTTCGACTTTTTACATGTCGACAAAGTAACATTCGGCAAAATGACATTTCGGCTTTTTCACATGTTGGCAAAATTACATTTCGTCAAAGTGTCCTTCGACAATATGCATTCGCCAAAATGATATTCGGCAAAACAACATTCGCCGATGTGTCCTGCAACCGGCTTCCCAGTCTACAGTGGGTCTGACACCTCTGCACCACCTGCTGCCGCGCACCGCCTGGTCGAATACCCCTGCAGCTACCTGCTACGGACGTTCCACGCGCTGACCGACATTACAATCCGCCGGCCCAGCTCCCGGCTTCGGCTTTGGACATGGCTGCCGACACTGCCGCGCCGGCTCAAATCCTCTCCGGTCACGTGACCCCGCAGAAGTTCAAAACAAGCTGCGGCGAAAGCGCCGGCGTGGAGTGCTTCGCGTGCTGCTGGAGGCGTAGGTCCGTGCCAGCTGTGTCTCCGCGTGGTCCGTGGAAGGCTCTTACTTCTCTCCTCAAGGTGAGTACGCCCGAGTTTGGGTCTAACCTGATGTTTACCACGCTGGAATGGGTCCCGCCCGCTCCAGTGCAACCCGGGATGTTCCAGTTCATCCATCATGTACCACGTCACCACAGGAAGTACCGAGTTGCAGCCGGGCATTGATGACCGGCACGCGAGGCCTAGCCCGAGGCGGACCGATATTCTACCGATGGGATACCATCGCGGGGTCGTCTGCTGGATCCCCGGATCTCTAGATCCAGCTATCCCGGGATCTAGGGGTCTGGGCCTGCGGGCAGGACCCAGGACTCGCCGACTGGCGCCACATTCCAAGCTAGCTACCGAGGCCGGTCGGCCGGTCGCTCGGGCGGCTCGCTTCGTACATGGTCAGGTATCGCCCCAGGCGGTCCTCTGGCCTCGGTCGCTCTATTGGTCGGTGATAGGTGTGCGGAGGAGCCGCGCAGATGGGACGGGTCATGTCTCATTGCGAGTGGTTTTCCCAGTACGGGACTTGCTCGTAGGCGAGATAGTTGCTTTCGGTTGCGTGCTTGGGCGGATGTGTACGGAGATGTTTTTGATTCGACGTGATTCCGTTTTTGGAATACGTGATGTGGCCAATGAGGTCGACATTAATTTGCAACCTGAACTGATGTTTTCCGAAGAAGTTGGTGGGACTAAATCAGTAGCGTACCCAGGATTCGCTCCAGGAGGGGGCAATTTTTGCTCAGGGGGGCATCAAGTACCACCACGAAAAAAACTCTCCGGATGTGGCCCACTATTTTTAAAAGGGCATTTTCGCCATTTTTCTCAAAAAAAATAAAATGATTTTTTGTTTACCAAAGGGGCACGTACAGGCCTTCAGGGGGGGGGGGCAATTGCCCCGTTTTTCCCCGCTCCTTGTGTACGCCTATGGAATAAATGCTACACTGAATGATGGGTTCATTGCTGGAAAATGTTTCTTCATCTTATAATATTATTGAAGCTGATTCAAGCTGGCGGTGCCCATAGGCGTAGAAACAGGGGGGCATGTCCCCTCACTTTTCGACCATTTTGGGGGCTAAAATCTGCATTTTTGCTTGGTGAGAAAAGTGTTTGATGGCAAAAGGTTCGCCAAGACGAGAACGGCCCAAATCTGCAAAGAAATCGTTCATAGGGAGGTTGGGGTACTCTCAAAACGAGATCAGTTTCACTGCCCCCCCCCCCCACACACACTTTTCGTGACGTTCCTACGTTCCTGGCGGTGCCAAACACAAACTTGGTGGGCCAGTGACCCCACCGACTGAAAAGGAAACTCTAGGGAACTCCACCCATGCTTCACCTACTAATTACCTTGAATGCATGCTGTGAAGGTGCCTTCACTGATGCGTAATTAATTACTTTAATCGATACATAACCTCAATGTAGAGTTAACAATGACTGGTCTGGGACATTTTAGTTCACCCTTCGACCATTCTAAGCATCGAGGCCTTTCTAATTCCATTGTTCCTTGGGATTACCGAAAGGACGTTCCTTTATGTTCCACAACTCGTGCTGTGATCGCGGTGGCACTCCTTGCACTCTTCTCGTGCTGTAATCGCGGTGGCACTTTCTGCACTCTTGTGCTGTGATCGCGGAGACACTCCCTTCTCTCTTCTCGTGCTGTGATCGCGGTGGCACTCCCTTCACTCTTCATCGTCAGACGTCAGGTATTGGAACGGGTTCTTAGCATGGTTCAGGAGCGTTAAGTCCGTGACCCGGGACAGAGTTTGATATCATTGCGTCAAATATGTCGTTCCTACACCACCACTGATACAATTGAATGGTCCTCCACTTTCCTATTGGTTTGGTTTCAATTGTCTCGTCTTTTTTACGAGACCGATCAGACATTTTTCCCTAGTCAATCGCCATTGCTTAACCGCTGATCCAATATAGATGAACGTGGGGCACCGGATCCGAACCAGCGTGCACACTGGGCTGAGCAGTGATTCATATCTCCAATGACGTCACTATATGGTGCCACTGTCACGTGGTCCTGAGTCTGGCCCCTGCAGATACCAGCACAGGGTCATTTGTGAGCTCTATGGAGAGTGTTTATATTCGGTGGCTATGCGTTGCTCCACCACATTGCTTCACGTTGGTTTATTATGGCCACTACGATGCACTTAATTTCATCTGCGCAGTATATTTGGGATTGCGCAACGCACTGTCGCGAACTAAATGTTAGGGACGTCATGCATGACAGCCAGCCTGCATGACACGATTCGGCTTCCCTTTTAAGTTTATTTTCATTCCAAAAGACAACGCTTATCAAATTATACAAACTTTGTTAATTCGTGCCTTTCCCCGATCACCATCTAAATCGTGCGATCGTGCCTACTAGTGATGTATTACCAAAAAAAAATCAATGAACCTATACCAATTTTTGCAAAGCTTTGAAAACCAAATGCCAAACATCAGTTTGAACATCAGAAAAATAAATGGCAAAACAAAATGGTATGACAGAGAAGACAATGCAATTCTTCCATACAAATTACAAATGCATCATTCATCCTTAATTCAATGCACATAACATGCAGAGCAATGCAAATACATCAGACTTTGTTATGCACATATTTTGGAGCTCAAAGGCATCTCGGGCATCTCAAAGGCAAAGGCAGACTCAGTAGTTGCACTTACTATTTAAGAAGCACTTATCGTTCAACACCACACAATGAATGAACGGCGTACAAGTAGTAAGCCTATTATGTGGTCTGATGTTTATGTAACATGTCCCATCATTCACACTTACTTACACGCCTTACTAGTAAGTAGTAACCCTCCCACCTTCCAATGCAAGAAAACTTCAAATCCAACCATGAACCACGCACCATCACCCAATTTGGCATTCTACAACAAGGCAGCAACGATGCGCTATTACACGAAACATAAGCGCCAAAACGGACAACAGCTTTGATGGCTACCATATCGATAGGAGCTCCATATCCCGGAATTTTCCTGCCAACCTGAAAGTTTTTGCTGAAGATTTAAATTAGTTTTGTCAAATGATTTAAATTAGTTGGGCATGTTTTCATTTTTGATTTGTTGTGTCATCTGCGATCAAGTGTCTCTCAAAATAATTGCTGACAACCAAAGATAATTATTGTAAAATAATTGTTTAGATACATACTTGACGCACATACGGCGAACCCGGCGAATTTTTCGCGAAATTCCTACCGAACGACCATGAGAAATTTCGCCGAAATTTTGCGCCTTCCGAACGCACTTATTGTGTACCAGAAACCGATAAGAGAGAAGCGAATATATGGCGCCATTTATGTCTCAGTCCCTCGCAGCTACGCGCCCTAACCCATCAAGAACAAGAAGTGTCTCAGTCTGTCCGAGTTTTGTTCTTTGCAGTTGCTGAGATATTAATTCGTATTTTTTCCAAGCAACCCTAGCATTTAAAGTGGGCTTTGTTACTGTGTAAGTCATGAGTATTAAGTAAGTGCCTCAATTTTTGGCTTGCTATTTGCATGTTATATTGCCCTTATGTTTATATGTAGGACAAGAAAGAATAAGCTGTAAGACAATAAGGTATGGTGTCTTGTCATTATCACTTGATAAACATGTTAGTGTTTCAGTTAATCACTATAGTCTGAGTTATCGAGCTGTTAGCAGAGCATGTTGCAAAACATATGCTGGCACTTTACAGTTTATTTATATATATATATATATATATATATATATATATATATATATATATATATATATATATATATATATATATATATATATATATATATATATATATATATATATATATATATATATATATATATATATATATATATATATATATATATATATATATATATATATATATATATATATATATATATATATATATATATATATATATATATATATATATATATATATATATATATATATATATATATATATATATATATATATATATATATATATATATATATATATATATATATATATATATATATATATATATATATATATATATATATATATATATATATATATATATATATATATATATATATATTAGTTTTTAGCTACTTGTGGTGTTTGTCAAATGTTAACATCTTGTGATTATGCTTAACCCGGCAGTCACTGGGGTATATTCTGTAACACTACTCACTGGGGGGGGCTTTTTTTAGCCCTCCCTGGTATCTTCAGAACCAACGATCGCAGCGGGACGCGCAAGGCGGCATTCGAAAGCGCTCAATGAGAGAAGCCTAACGCAAACTTAAAAATGTCAAATTAAGGTCACATGTCAGGTCACGGTCAAGTCAAACGTCAAAATCGAGGTATTTGAGTTTATGGACAATACTTGCCATCCATGACCTTCGATTACGCCTATAATCACCCAAAGTGATGTCAAAGGTATGATACATATCCCACATGAGCTAAAGTGAGATTGTTGGAAAAGAGCAAGGTCAAGGTCAGGTCACAAAAGGTTACTACACTCAAAATATCAACGAAAGTCATGCAGCACATGGTTTATGGATGCTTTTACGCGTAGAATTCGAAAGTAGAAGTCATTTTACCACCTGACTTCATTTACGTGAAGTTAGTGTCAAGTTCAGGTCAAGTTCAGGTCACTGAAGGTCAAAATTTGAAATTGATAAATCGAAATAAAAAAGGCATGTTTCTATATCAGATTTATCTAAAGAAAACAGTGCTGGCATTTATTTGTCTGTATCCGGTCAATAAAATCCAAAAAACGCAATTTCAAAATCTGACGTCATGATTTACCCATACTTTATATGTCATGAAAGTAAAAAAAGATGATATAATTTTGAAATTTGGTGTGGTAGTTGCCCATATGTTATCTGATATATATTCCGGTTTTTTCAATATCTTTCAAATATTTGATTTTGTGAGCATTTTTTCAAAAAAAGTTGTTTTTTGAAAATTTTGGGTCAAAACCCAAATGTTTCGAAATTTCGAGATAGCCGGTTTGTAGCCCTTGCAATGTTCTACCTTTTAGCGTTTTTCGATTGCATTTTGCTTCATATGCGGCATTTGTAGGGCCTGGCAAAATTTAGCCGATTTTGGTGTCAAAATCGTGTTTAGTGACGTCACTAAATTCACTATCTCAAATAAATTCTGACAATTTTTAATTTTTTCTTATAATGTGTAAAAATGATGCCCGGATAGGTACTGAAAGTTTGGCGTCGATATCTGCATTAGTTATTGAGATATGCCTAATATTCCTAAGGGGGGCTAAAAAAAGCCCCCCCCAGTGACTCGCGGGTTAAAGGCTGTTTGGTTGGAAAGGTAGGGGTCACTAGGGGCATCGTCAAAGTAGTATACATTTACTGAAGCCTTAATTGATAATAGTGATTTAAGTGTGCCACTGCCAACAGCTATGCAGGGTGTTTAAAGCAATGTCTTGGTTTTTGTGTTGATTTTAGCATGCGTATTGTAGCGCCCCTAAGCCCAAATCATTATGTACAATGCAGGTGTTCTTGAACCTTGATATTACTGCAAATATACTATTATAATGTATGCATCACAGAGGATAA
>JAXIVJ010017089.1:25000-27051 GCA_036785665.1 Chirona hameri | reverse complement strand
CCTACACAACACATATACCTACACATACACACACACACACACACCTACAACACACACACACCTACACACACACACACACACACACACACACACCTACGCACACACACACACCTACACACACACATACCTACACACACACACACACACACACCTACACACAAACACACACACACACCTACACACACACACACACCACACACACACACACACACACACACACACACACACACACACACACACACACACACACACACACACAACACACCACACACACACACACACACACACACACACACACACACACACACACACACACACACACACACACACACACACACACACACACACACATACACACATACACACATACACACATACACACATACACACATACACTCATACACTCATACCTATATACCCTATATACCTATATACCTATATACCTATATACCTATATACCTATATACCTATACCTATAACCTTATATACCTATATACCTATAGATATACCTATAGATATACCTATAGATATACCTATAGATATACCTATAGATATACCTATAGATATACCTAATACCTATAGATATACCTATAGACTTATACCTATAGATATACCTATAGATATACCTATAGATATACCTATAGATATACCTATAGATTACCTATAGATATACCTATAGATATACCTATAGATATACCTATAGATATACCTATAGATATACCTATAGATATACCTATAGATATACCTATAGATATACCTATAGATATACCTATAGATATACCTATAGATATACTATAGATATACCTATAGATATACCTATAGCTATACCTATAGATATACCTATAGATATACCTATAGATATACCTATAGATATACCTATAGATATACCTATAGATATACCTATAGATATACCTATAGATATACCTATAGATATACCTATAGATATACCTATAGATATACCTATAGATATACCTATAGATATACCTATAGATATACCTATAATATACTAAGATATACCTATAGATATACCTATAGATATACCTATAGATATACCTATAGATATACCTATAGATAATACCTATAGATATACCTATAGATATACCTATAGATATACTATAGATATACCTATAGATATACCTATAGATATACCTATAGATATACCTATAGATATACCTATAGATATACCTATAGATATACCTATAGATATACCTATAGATATACCTATAGATATACCTATAGATATACCTATAGATATACCTATAGATATACCTATAGATATACCTATAGATATACCTATAGATATACTATAGATATACCTATAGATATACCTATAGATATACCTATAGATATACCTATAGATATACCTATAGATATACCTATAGATATACCTATAGATATACCTATAGATATACCTTATAGATATACCTATAGATATACCTATAGATATACCTATAGATATACCTATAGATATACCTATAGATATACCTATAGATATACCTATAGATATACCTATAGATATACCTATAGATATACCTATAGATATACCTATAGATATACCTATAGATATACCTATAGATATACCTATAGATATAACCTATAGATATACCTATAGATATACCTATAGATATACCTATAGATATACCTATAGATATACCTATAGATATACCTATAGATATACTATAGATATACCTATAGATATACCTATAGATATACCTATAGATATACCTATAGAATATACCTATAGATATACCTATAGAATATCCTATAGATATACCTATAGATATACCTATAGATATACCTATAGATATACCTATAGATATACCTATAGATATACTATAGATATACCTATAGATATACTATAGATATACCTATCGTATACTATAGATATACCTATAGATATACCTATAGATATACCTATAGATATACCTATAGATATACCTATAGATATACCTATAGATATACCTATAGATATACCTATAGATATACCTATAGATATACCTATAGATATACCTATAGATATACCTATAGATATACTATAGATATACCTATAG
>JAXIVJ010017089.1:0-17500 GCA_036785665.1 Chirona hameri | reverse complement strand
CCTCCTGAGAAAAATCCTGTCTGCGTGCCTGAGTGGAGTCTCACAAATTGAAGTGATACGAATCCAAAGTTCCCTAATTGTGTATATGCTTTCCATGCCCTCCAATCCCTGATGAACCCTGCAGCCCTCACTGGCCAGTGAGCGCCCGTCTATCACTGTCTGTATGTCTGTGTGTGTCTGTGTGTGCGGCAGGCTTACGACCGCTCGCTGCCGCTTCGGCCTCTCGACTGCGACGACCACTTGATTCTGGCGGCTCAGGCTTTGAACGTGCTTAACACCTACGACAAGGGCTTCACGCACACGCTGGCCTACTGGCTGTGCCCGCTGCAGCTCGCTCTGGAACCCGACAGCGACACAGGTGAGCTGCTGTCCGCCGGATCACGGCCCCACGGATCAGCTGTCCAACCGGACCAGGGCCCCACGGATCAGCTGTACCACCGGACCAGGGCCCCACGGATCAGCTGTACCACCGGACCAGGGCCCCACGGATCAGCTGTACCACCGGACCAGGGCCCCACGGATCAGCTGTCCAACCGGACCAGGGCCCCACGGATCAGCTGTACCACCGGACCAGGGCCCCACGGATCAGCTGTACCACCGGACCAGGGCCCCACGGATCAGCTGTACCACCGGACCAGGGCCCCACGGATCAGATGTACCACCGGACCAGGGCCCCACGGATCAGCTGTACCACCGGACCAGGGCCCCACGGATCAGCTGTACCACCGGACCAGGGCCCCACGGATCAGCTGTACCACCGGACCAGGGCCCCACGGATCAGCTGTACCACCGGACCAGGGCCCCACGGATCAGCTGTACCACCGGATCACGGCCCCACGGATCAGCTGTACCACCGGACCAGGGCCCCACGGATCAGCTGTACCACCGGACCAGGGCCCCACGGATCAGCTGTACCACCGGACCAGGGCCCCACGGATCAGCTGTACCACCGGACCAGGGCCCCACGGATCAGCTGTACCACCGGACCAGGGCCCCACGGATCAGCTGTACCACGGTCCAGGGCCCCACGGATCAGCTGTACCACCGGACCAGGGCCCCACGGATCAGCTGTACCACCGGACCAGGGCCCCACGGATCAGCTGTACCACCGGACCAGGGCCCCACGGATCAGCTGTACCACCGGACCAGGGCCCCACGGATCAGCTGTACCACCGGACCAGGGCCCCACGGATCAGCTGTACCACCGGACCAGGGCCCTACGGATCAGCTGTACCACCGTACCAGGGCCCCACGGATCAGCTGTACCACCGGACCAGGGCCCCACGGATCAGCTGTACCACGGTCCAGGGCCCCACGGATCAGCTGTACCACCGGACCAGGGCCCCACGGATCAGCTGTACCACCGGACCAGGGCCCCACGGATCAGCTGTACCACCGGACCAGGGCCCCACGGATCAGCTGTACCACGGTCCAGGGCCCCACGGATCAGCTGTACCACCGGACCAGGGCCCCACGGATCAGCTGTACCACGGTCCAGGGCCCCACGGATCAGCTGTACCACCGGACCAGGGCCCCACGGATCAGCTGTACCACCGGACCAGGGCCCCACGGATCAGCTGTACCACCGGACCAGGGCCCCACGGATCAGCTGTACCATGGACCAGGGCCCCACGGATCAGCTGTACCACGGACCAGGGCCCCACGGATCAGCTGTACCACGGTACAGGGCCCCACGGATCAGCTGTACCACCGGACCAGGGCCCCACGGATCAGCTGTACCACGGTCCAGGGCCCCACGGATCAGCTGTACCACCGGACCAGGGCCCCACGGATCAGCTGTACCACCGGACCAGGGCCCCACGGATCAGCTGTACCACGGTCCAGGGCCCCACGGATCAGCTGTACCACGGTCCAGGGCCCCACGGATCAGCTGTACCACGGTCCAGGGCCCCACGGATCAGCTGTACCACGGTCCAGGGCCCCACGGATCAGCTGTACCACCGGACCAGGGCCCCACGGATCAGCTGTACCACCGGACCAGGGCCCCACGGATCAGCTGTACCACCGGACCAGGGCCCCACGGATCAGCTGTACCACGGACCAGGGCCCCACGGATCAGCTGTACCACGGTCCAGGGCCCCACGGATCAGCTGTACCACGGTCCAGGGCCCCACGGATCAGCTGTACCACGGTCCAGGGCCCCACGGATCAGCTGTACCACGGTCCAGGGCCCAACGGATCAGCTGTACCACGGTCCAGGGCCCCACGGATCAGCTGTACCACGGTCCAGGGCCCCACGGATCAGCTGTACCACGGTCCAGGGCCCCACGGATCAGCTGTACCACCGGACCAGGCGGCGACACGGAGCAGATACCGCGGCGGCGCGGCCCCGGCCCGGGCAGATGCCGAGATGAGGCCGGCATATGGGTATGTGTTCGGTGGTGTTAACGTGTTTACCGTATTGGTGGTCGGTTAAGTCTATAGGTGATCGAGGTTGTATTCCAACTCGATCTTGTTGATGGTGTATAACAGTATTATCGTTTATGTAGGTAACAGACAGCGTTTACGACGTGGACATTATTCAGCACTGGGTAGTGTGTCAAACGAAATGATCATCTTATTTACCTATAATAATGTAATTAATTCACGGAAATATTGCAAGACCAAATATCTTTATCGCATATATTCTTAAATGAAGAATGTTAGAAAAACGGCTTAAAATTTAGGCATTTTGAATTGCGTTAAACAAATTGCAACATTAAAATAGCAAAGTCCTAATTTATCGGTGCTTGGTGCTGCATTGTTATGGTGGGTTATACTTGCTTGCCATTGTTAAAAGCTAAACTTGCTTCACACTGGTAAACACTGAATTGCAAACCATCCTGTGTTGTTATACAGCGTATGCGGGATGGTAGTGTTGTCATAACACCTAACGAAATTAAATACGATTGTGCTTGCTACGATTAATACGAAATGCGATTGTGCTGCTGCGATTAAATACGAAATACGATTCGTCTTGATTACATTTTCCGTAACGAAATATGTATGCGGTAATGGTATAATATACTGCTGTCTGCTGCGTTCTTTTATCGAAAAACTAACCTGAGATTTAACGAATTTTGAGGCCATTTTAGAAAGCTGGTTCTGCTCACATTCGCCGACAACATCATCAGAGGACGAGACCTGCACGCATTATACAGGCTGCCAACGTTCGAACGGTCCAACATAGTTCGTCATACCTGCAGACAAGAGTGGTATATTTCGCCTGCTTTGTAAAATAAATTTAGTTCGAATATTTGTATACGTTGTATTTCCGCAATCAGGCTTAGCTCTAGGTAGAGCTCGTTGCACGGGCGGTGATCACAACATCGCATCGATAAATCCTTGATCACCGGCAAACTTACGTTGCAAAAGTGTACGTGCCCAAACACACCTGGACATGGTCCGCCCCACCCTCTGACGTCACCTGGCCATGAACACGGCCGATGCCGCAAGTCGTAGGTCAGCCCAGGCGGGGGCGGGGGCAAAACGCTAGCGATGTTTTAAGAATGTTTCTAGAATACTTTAAGGGAAGTTCTATTTTTAAAGAATTATTTGTGAGAAGTTCCCTTTCTTTAAAACAAAAACATACGATAGTTATAGATATCAAATTCCAAACACTAAGCATGACACCAGTATGAATCAAAATGTGTAAAAGGGAGGCTTTGGAATATAACTTAGCAATTAGCATCACATAAAATATTCCTATTTTCCGTAAAAGTATTCTTAGAACTTGTCGATGAATTAGAGGCTGACGTACTTAACGAGCTGAACTGGATGTTAGTCTACTCAACCTGATTGTGAGCATTTCCTCGAACTTGAAAAAAAACGTTCGTGTAAATGAATGTATGTGTTGCAAGAAACTGACGTGATTTCAAAGTGGTATGTGACCCAGAGCTGACGTGATTTCAAAGTCCTATCTGACCCAGAGCTGCCGTGATTTCAAAGTCCTATGTGACCCAGAGCTGACGTGATTTCAAAGTCATATGTGACCCAGAGCTGCCGTGATTTCAAAGTCCTATGTGACCCAGAGCTGACGTGATTTCAACGTCCTATGTGACCTAGAGCTGACGTGATTTCAAAGTCCTATGTGACCCAGAGCTGCCGTGATTTCAAAGTCCTATGTGACCCAGAGCTGACGTGATTTCAACGTCCTATGTGACCCAGAGCTGCCGTGATTTCAAAGTCCTATGTGACCCAGAGCTGACGTGATTTCAAAGTCCTATGTGACCCAGAGCTGCCGTGATTTCAACGTCCTATGTGACCCAGAGCTGCCGTGATTTCAAAGTCCTATGTGACCCAGAGCTGCCGTGATTTCAACGTCCTATGTGACCCAGAGCTGCCGTGATTTCAAAGTCCTATGTGACCCAGAGCTGCCGTGATTTCAAAGTCCTATGTGACCCAGAGCTGCCGTGATTTCAACGTCCTATGTGACCCAGAGCTGCCGTGATTTCAAAGTCCTATGTGACCCAGAGCTGCCGTGATTTAAAAGTCCTATGTGACCCAGAGCTGCCGTGATTTCAAAGTCCTATGTGACCCAGAGCTGACGTGATTTAAAAGTCATATGTGACCCAGAGCTGCCGTGATTTCAAAGTCCTATGTGACCCAGAGCTGTCGTGATTCCAAAGTCCTATGTGACCCAGAGCTGCCGTGATTTAAAAGTCCTATGTGACCCAGAGCTGCCGTGATTTCAAAGGCGCATGCTTATTGTCTATCGGGAACAAAGCAGTCGCAGGCCGGAGCCCACTTACGGCTGTAGTCATACAGAATATAACTATGCACACATGCATGCATTCATACCTAAAACACAGTATTAATACAAATACATCAATCATGTTCAATCAATATCGCATCAATCGCGTCAGTATTGCCGTATACCACGCATAAAACATGGCGAGTGTACTAACCAGCACCGCCTCCCCACCCATAGTGAATCAGTCAACTACGAGTAGTAATGCCGGCTCCTTCACTGCTTACAAACTTAACGACGTGCGACTTGAAAGCACCTGATGAGCAAAAGCAAAAACAAATGTGATCCATCTGCTGTGATTTCAGAGGCGTATGTGATCCAGCTGCCGTGATTGTAGGGTTGTATTACCCTGATTGTAGGGCTGTATTATCCTGATTGTAGGTTTGTATTACCCTGATTTTAGGGTTGTATTATCCTGCTTTTAGGGTTGTATTACCCCGATTGTAGGGTTGTATTACCCTGATTGTAGGTTTGTATTACCCTGATTTTAGGTTTGTATTACCCTGATTTTAGGGTTGTATTGCCCTGATTGTAGGGTTGTATTACCCTGATTTTAGGGTTGTATTACCCTGATTGTAGGGTTGTATTACCCTGATTGTAGGGTTGTATTACTGTGATTTCAGAGGCGTATGTGATCCAGCTTGCTGTGTACTTGGACCTGCTGTTGCGGCACTGCAAACCGGCCACTGAACAACTCTATAAACTGGCCGACCGCGTCTTCGACAACGTGAAAGCCAAGGATCCCGAATACCACCGGCACCTGCAGGAGATATGCGGGAACCGGCCCAAGGCGGTGGTCCAGGTGAGACGGGTTCCGACCGGCGACTGCAGCGAGACGGTGACGCTGCCGCCGACGACCGGCGCTGAACCTGCCCCCCCCCCCCCCCCCCCCCCCACCCCCGCTTCCTGGTCAACAGCCGAGCTGAGCTCTATCTGTATATTTATTTATTTGTGTGGATTTTTATGGAAATCGCTTCGTACTTTTGCGACATTGAATTATTTAAATTATTGTATAGCTAGGGTTTTTTTTGCAAATATCGCAGTCGGCCGCTACAAGCTCGGTGGCCAGCGGCCGCCAGGCCTCAGGTTACTTTGAACGTGACACGAGATTGAGGGCATGCAATCGGAAGCATGGCAGACCTATCTGACGCACCTGGTCTATGTCCGAGGTATTCAGCTACGCATCATGTAGGGAACGCAACAGGTCCATAGCTGTGATCTGTTATCGCAGAGTCTGCAGACGTATTGGCTTCATGTCAATGCACCTCTGTATGCACTTAACTACTCTTCCATTTCGTGCACGTCTGCTATCCCAGTCATCATTTGCATGTAATGTGAATATAGAGGCGACTGACCGAGTGAGTTGAACAGCTGAGAGGAATTATTTTGTATTGTGGTGTTTTTAATTGCATGTTTGGCCAGTGTTGACAGGTTGGCGGCCGCTGCGACCCGATGGCCGACATTGACGGTCTGTCAAAACTGACACTTGTTTACTTCTGACTGTGGCTAAAGTTGTCAAGTTACCTGTGTGGCTAGCATGTTATATTTATTTATGGATGGAAAGGTGCATGAAGAGAGCTGGCAGGGTCTGAGACAGGGCCTCCCGTAAGTAAGTAACTGGGTAGGCAAATACCCAACCAGTGCTCCAAGATGCCCACCCAGTGGCGATAATTTGCCCACCCAGTTGTAAACTATGGAATTACGGGCATCCGTAATCTCCCGTCCCCTCTCGGTGACCAAAAAGCAGCAAACGAACCATTCTGGCATCGGTACAGTCAATTTGTCCTGTTTGGAAGCATTTGGATGCGCATTTAGCGATACTCGACAATAATCAAGAATGGCCTCAAGACTAGAAATTTGTTATGTTTGGACAGTGTGTAAAATACCTGCATATTATTTGACTTTGCTGCTGCATTTCCGAGGCGCTGTTTTGACGCTAAACATTTCGAGCGCCGGGTCCTGAGGCCATTTTTTTATAAGAATGGCTTCAGGTCAACAGTGTAAATTAGGCCTCCGGCCATCCGGAAAAACGAAGTTTGCTTACCACCACAGTTCAAGTTTGACCATGCCACCTAAAAAAGACAGGGTATATTGCTTTTTTCAAGAAAAGAAACGTTTTCAAGAAACTTTGTCTGGGAGTACCTGGAAGCCAAGGTCCGGCGCAAGCGGGATCCGGATGCACCAACATACCACAAGCGCGAGTTTGTGACGAAATTCTTTCGCGAGCCGGGCGACGTCTGGGGAAGGAGTCCATCACAGAAAAAAGACGAATTCGAGTCATTATTCTAGTCATTCATTATGATCTGGGTAGCTGTTACCCAGATCTTTGGTGTGGGTTACCCAGATAGTGTACTAGTGTGGTCCTGCTTCGGACGCAGCTACTTCTTCGTGTTCGGGCCATGGGAACTCCGGTTAGCAGCAGATAAAATGATACAGACGAAGAACTGAGCAGAGGGGCGCCTGGCAAGGATGCCCTCACAACTCCATTATAACCAGAGAGAAGCCTCTCAAATCCCAGAAGCAAACCGAGAAGCCTTAGAAAACTTGTAACAGAAGAGAAAATACTCAGTTATTTAAATATGTCACTAACGGGCGTAGTTACTAACGGCAAGTAATCAGTTGAGGAATTTATTTTTCCGCCCTCGAAGCGGCGCGAACAATTCTTCTGCCTATATTTAATTAAAGGGAAATAATGACTTTGTCCCATACAAATGGAATAATTACTTGAAATCGACCGACGAGACCAAAATATATTGTAACTTCGTCACATTATGCATAAAGCTTTTCCACCGAAAGATATTTCAAGTTATAGTTAATAAGCGTTCCACACTCATAACGGTCGGTACTCAGCAAGTACTCAGTAACGAATTCAGTAAATTAGCCTCCCTTCGCATTGTTATTCGAAGTTTCGTCTGGGAACGATGCTAGTGACGTTTCAGCATGTATCTCATTTGTATATATTGTTAATGCTGTTATCAGCAAGGTTTTTACCGGCTCCAGTAAATCCTGTGCTTCCATGATTAAGGCTAAGTGCGTTATGAAACTAAGAAAGAGCACGATTTAGCGATACCAAAGCCATGCTTTTTTGAAGATTGTGCGTCATTAGTTTTGTGTGGCGCGTCTCTGGAGGTTGTTGCTAGCGAGGCGCAAAATGCGATGGGAGTGGTAAGTAATACAAATACTGTATTACCAATCAAACATCATACCGACCAGAGAGGCATGGACCTATTTAACACAACAGTCGATTATCAATGCAACAATGTCATTCAATGTCAACAATGTCATTCAATGTCAACAATGTCATTCTATGTAAACAATGTCATCAAATGTCAACAATTTCATTAAATGTCAACAATGTCATTATATGTCAACAATGTCATTTAATGTCAACAATGTCATTATATGTCAACAATGTCATTCAATGTCAACAATGGCATTCAATGTCAACAATGTCATTTAATGTCAACAATGTCATTCAATGTCAACAATGTCATTCAATGTCAACAATGTCATTCAATGTCAACAATGTCATTCAATGTCAACAATGTCATGCAATGTCAACAATGTCATGCAATGTCAACAATGTCATTCAATGTCAACAATGTCATTCAATGTCAACAATGTCATTCAATGTCAACAATGTCATTCAATGTCAACAATGTCATGCAATGTCAACAATGTCATTCAATGTCAACAATGTCATTCAATGTCAACAATGTCATTCAATGTCAACAATGTCATGCAATGTCAACAATGTCATTCAATGTCAACAATGTCATTCAATGTCAACAATGTCATGCAATGTCAACAATGTCATGCAATGTCAACAATGACATTGCAACGTGCCATTCATGCGTAACGCAGACTACCGAACCTCTGCCTTTTTCGTGCGGTACATCAATAAATACAAATTTGCGTAAAGACCGAGAGCAACGACTTGACGTTCTACGTCGATGTAAAAAAATCTCAAATTTTCGGCACTTAAAACTCACGAAAGAGACGTACTGACCACAAATTGGCGTTCACTATTTGACCTGCTCCATGTTTCAATTCGGTGTTGAGTAACTGACCGCATGCGACCCCGTCTGTGACAGGACTTTATCCCTGAGGTGCTGAACAAGGACCACAAGGCCGCTGTGAAGCAGTTCAACGAGATGCTGGACACTCTGAAGAAAGGCAAGGAGCTGACCAGCAAACAGATTGACCAGTTCGCTGACCCAAAGATATTCATTCGCAAGTGGCTCGTTCAGGTAAAGTGCCCTTAATTACCGCAAATATCCGTCTGAGTGATCAGTGTTTTTTTTTTTTTTATTTAAACGCCCCTTGAGGCTTGAGGTACTTAGCAATAAATGTTGTTGGATTCAGCAACAAATGAATATACTGCGCAGTGGAATGAGATCAGCGCAGTATCGCCATTTTCTCACCAGGGAATTTTCAAAGTTCAGTGATGATGGACATGTATTCGGTAATTGTTTGTACACTCCTTTCTTTCATGGCAAAATATTGCAAAGAAGATACAAAATATATCCGAGAATGGACAAGCTCTCTATGCGTGTCATTGCAAACGATCTAGGCTACATTTCACATTAAGGGTCTGATTGTGACGGCGCATGACCGTATGCCACTGTGTGCAGTGTAAAGTGTTCCGTGAGCGTGTTGAGTGTGACGTCACCACTGTGTAAAGTATTTCGTGAGCGTGTTGAGTGTGATGTCACCACTGTGTAAAGTGTTCCGTGAGCGTGTTGAGTGTGACGTCACTACTGCGTAAAGTGTTTCGTGAGCGTGTTGAGTGTGACGTCACTACTGTGTAAAGTGTGCCGTGAGCGTGTTGAGTGTGACGTCACTACTGTGTAAAGTGTTCCGTGAGCGTGTTGAGTGTGACGTCATTACTGTGTAAAGTGTTCCGTGAGCGTGTTGAGTGTGACGTCACTGCTGTGTAAAGTGTTGAGTGAGCGCGTTGAGTGTGACGTCACTACTGTGTAAAGTGTTCCGTGAGCGTGTTGAGTGTGACGTCACTACTGTGTAAAGTGTTCCGTGAGCGTGTTGAGTGTGACGTCACTACTGTGTAAAGTGTTCCGTGAGCGTGTTGAGTGTGACGTCACTACTGTGTAAAGTGTTCCGTGAGCGTGTTGAGTGTGACGTCACCACTGTGTAAAGTGTTCCGTGAGCGTGTTGAGTGTGACGTCACTACTGTGTAAAGTATTCCGTGAGCATGTTGAGTGTGACGTCACCACTGTGTAAAGTATTTCGTGAGCGTGTTGAGTGTGACGTCACTACTGCGTAAAGTATTCCGTGAGCGTGTTGAGTGTGGCGTCACTAAAGTGTAAAGTGTTGAGTGAGCGTGTTGAGTGTGACGTCACTACTGTGTAAAGTGTTCAGTGAGCGTGTTGAGTGTGACGTCACCACTGTGTAAAGTGTTTCGTGAGCGTGTTGAGTGTGACGTCACTACTGTGTAAAGTGTTTCGTGAGCCTGTTGAGTGTGACATCACTACTGTGTAAAGTGTTCCGTGAGCGTGTTGAGTGTGACGTCACTGCTGTGTAAAGTGTTCCGTGAGCGTGTTGAGTGTGACGTCACTACTGTGTAAAGTGTTGAGTGAGCGTGTTGAGTGTGACGTCACCACAGTGTAAAGTGTTCCGTGAGCGTGTTGAGTGTGACGTCACTGCTGTGTAAAGTGTTGAGTGAGCGCGTTGAGTGTGACGTCACTACTGTGTAAAGTGTTGAGTGAGCGTGTTGAGTGTGACGTCACTACTGTGTAAAGTGTTCCGTGAGCGTGTTGAGTGTGACGTCACTACTGTGTAAAGTGTTGAGTGAGCGTGTTGAGTGTGACGTCACCACAGTGTAAAGTGTTGAGTGAGCGTGTTGAGTGTGACGTCACTACTGTGTAAAGTGTTGAGTGAGCGTGTTGAGTGTGACGTCACTACTGTGTAAAGTGTTCCGTGAGCGTGTTGAGTGTGACGTCACCACTGTGTAAAGTGTGTCGTGAGCGTGTTGAGGGTGACGTCACTACTGTGTAAAGTGTTCCGTGAGCGTGTGGAGTGTGACGTCACCACTATGTAAAGTGTTCCGTGAGCGTGTGGAGTGTGACGTCACTACTGTGTAAAGTATTCCGTGAGCGTGTTGAGTGTGACGTCACTACTGTGTAAAGTATTATGTGAGCGTGTTGAGTGTGACGTCACCACTGTGTATAGTGTTTCGTGAGCGTGTTGAGTGTGACGTCACTACTGTGTAAAGTGTTTCGTGAGCGTGGTGTGTGACGTCACTACTGTGTAAAGTGTTTCGTGAGCGTGTTGAGTGTGACGTCACTACTGTGTAAAGTATTTCGTGAGCGTGTTGAGTGTGACGTCACTACTGTGTAAAGTGTTGAGTGAGCTTGTTGAGTGTGACGTCACTACTGTGTAAAGTGTTTCGTGAGCGTGTTGAGTGTGACGTCACTACTGTGTAAAGTATTTCGTGAGCGTGTTGAGTGTGACGTCACTACTGTGTAAAGTGTTGAGTGAGCGTGTTGAGTGTGACGTCACTACTGTGTAAAGTGTTTCGTGAGCGTGGTGAGTGTGACGTCACCACTGTGTAAAGTGTTTCGTGAGCGTGTTGAGTGTGACGTCACCAATGTGTAAAGTGTTTCGTTAGCGTGTTGAGTGTGACGTCACCACAGTGTAAAGTGTTTCGCGAGCGTGTTGAGTGTGACGTCACCACTAAGTGCAGTGTTTCGTTGGCGAGCTGAGTGTGACGTCACCACCTCTGGCAGTGGTTCACGTCTGATGCTGACGTTATTGACAGTGTTTCGTTGGCGTGATGAGTGTGACGTCACCACCTCTGGTAGTGGTTCACGTCTGATTCTGACGTCATTGACAGTGTTTCGTTGGCGAGCTGAGTGTGACGTCACCACTGTGTAAAGTATTTCGTTGTCGTGTTGAGTGTGACGTCACCACTAAGTGCAGTGTTTTGTGGGCGTGCTGAGTGTGACGTCACCACCTCTGGCAGTGATTCACGTCTGACTCTGACGTTATTGGCAGTGTTTCGTTGGCGAGCTGAGTGTGACGTCACCACCTCTGGCAGTGGTTCACGTCTGATGCTGGCGTTATTGACAGTGTTTCGTTGGCGAGCTGAGTGTGACGTCACCACTGTGTAAAGTATTTCGTTGTCGTGTTGAGTGTGACGTCACCACTAAGTGCAGTGTTTCGTTGGCGTGATGAGTGTGACGTCACCACCTCTGGCAGTGGTTCACGTCTGATTCTGACGTCATTGACAGTGTTTCGTTGGCGAGCTGAGTGTGACGTCACCACTGTGTAAAGTATTTCGTTGTCGTGTTGAGTGTGACGTCACCACTAAGTGCAGTGTTTTGTGGGCGTGCTGAGTGTGACGTCACCACCTCTGGCAGTGATTCACGTCTGATGCTGACGTCATTGACAGTGTTTCGTTGGCGAGCTGAGTGTGACGTCACCACTGTGTAAAGTATTTCGTTGTCGTGTTGAGTGTGACGTCACCACTAAGTGCAGTGTTTTGTGGGCGTGCTGAGTGTGACGTCACCACCTCTGGCAGTGATTCACGTCTGATTGTGAAGTTATTGGCAGTGTTTCGTGGGCGTGCTGAGTGTGACGGCTCAGCAGCTGCTCTGGGACCAGCTGTTCCTGCGGGACTGGAGTCGGGAGCTGCTGTACCACGCGGCCGTGGCCGTGCTCCACCTGATCCGGCCCTGGATGATGAGGGCCACCTCCTACAGCGGCGCCAAACGGGTACATACAGCGACAGCGAGGGTCACAGTCACAGAGCAGCAGCCCGGCGGCGCCGCACGCTATGACGGCCTGCAGCGGTCAGCCCCCAGGCCGGCCCAATCTTACCAAGTGCTGTGATCGCAACACAATCTTACCAAATGCCGTGGTACGGCATATTGGTGTGCCGGCCTGCAAAAATCTGAAATCTGGGATCGAACCGGGGCTTCTTAATTCTTTTAGGTGCGTGTGCTACTAGATCTTAATTCTAGCGTTCTCCCGACTGAGCTATTTCAACAATAAGCTTGAACAAATCAAACGCCGTGGTTCCGTAAGTGCGGGATTCTGAGCACTCCATTCACGGCATGGCGTACTTACGCATTAGTTTCCTATCTTCAGATAGCGGGGTACAGAACCCCCTATCCCAGCAACCTTTCGCTGGAAAAAATGTACTCCGTGTATATAATTTCCTTCATGTGTCGCCAATGTTTTCCATGTTGACGCTCAATCACATTTGGTGACATTGCATACCTACAAATATGACGATCCTGAGACCATGGACTACGCTGCCATGCTGAAAATTATGCGTTTTCAATCTAACATGAGGATGGTGTACAGTGTGTGTTGACCGATAATAGTCGTAATCTAAGGCTTTGGATGGAAAGTATGGCCCCAAAACTCAAATACCTTCATTTTAACCTTTGACCTGACATGTGACCTTATTTTTGTAATCGCATATGCTTTAGATGCGTCTCATTGAGAGCTTTCGATTGCCTCCTTGTGCGTCTCGCTGCGGTTATTGATTCGAAAGATAACGAGGGGGCATAACCTGCCCTCCCCCCTCCCCCCCCCCCCCCCCTCCCAGCGGGGCGTGTTCGGCTGAATACCCCAGCGGGTGCGGGTTAATGAAGCACTAATACTGAATGTTTTGAGGCCCTAAAATATTCATCTTCAATCATGCCAGGTAAAATGCCGGGCATCAACATCACTTGACATTCAGTAGCCGTGTTCAAGAAAACATGTGTACGGTGTGTACAGTGTGTTTCACCCTATTATCGCACAGAGTGCTCTCAAAGGCATAATGCATCTTCCGCATAAGCAAAAGTGAAATGTAAGCAAAGAGCAAGGTCAAGGTCAGGTCACAAAAGGTCACAGGACTAAGAAAGCCATGCGACACATGTTTTATGGGTTATTTTACACGTATAAATATATAGTAGCAGCCATTTGCACAACCTGACCCCCATATAAGGCCTTCATTCAGGTCAAGATCAGGTCACAAGATGAAAATGTTAAATTGATTAATATAAATAAAAATGCATGTTTCTGGACCAGTTTTGTCTCCGAAATACAGCAATTACATTGATTTGTCTGTATCTGGTCAATAAAAGACAAACAAAACGTGCCTAACTTTAAAAAATGACGTCATGAGTTAATTATACTTAGGGAGCTATAAGTCGGTCACAAATAAAGATAGGGATTTGAAATTTGGTTTGGGTATCATCCATACTTAGTTCTCCCGTATATCTTCCGTTTTTGTTTAATATCTTGAAATGTTTTAATTTTGTGGATTTTTTTTCTTCTCGAAATAAAATCCGTGTATTTGTTTTTGGAGTCAAAAAGCCCAAATTCTGCAAATCAGAGATAGCCATTGTCAAGAGACTATCATTTCCGTTCTTTTGGCGTTTTGTATTTGATATTTGCATCACAATTTGATTTCCTACCATTTAAAAAAATAGATAGGTTTGGTGCGGTGGATGGCAGCGGTTTACGGCATCTCTTGCGGCCCACGGATTGTTTGGTGCGGTGGATGGCAGCGGATTACGGCATCTCTTGCGGCCCACGGATTGTTTGGTGCGGTGGGTGGCAGCGGTTTACAGCATCTATTGCGGCCCACGGATTGTTTGGTGCGGTGGGTGGCAGCGGTTTACAGCATCTCTTGCGACCCACGGATTGTTTGGTGCGGTGGGTGGCAGCGGTTTACGGCATCTCTTGCAGCCCACGGATTGTTTGGTGCGGTGAGTGGCAGCGGATTACGGCATCTCTTGCGGCCCACGGATTGTTTTGTGCGGTGGGTGGCAGCGGTTTACGGCATCTCTTGCGGCCCACGGATTGTTTTGTGCGGTGGGTGGCAGCGGTTTACGGCATCTCTTGCGGCCCACGGATTGTTTGGTGCGGTGGGTGGCAGCGGTTTACAGCATCTCTTGCGACCCACGGATTGTTTGGTGCGGTGGATGGCAGCGGATTACGGCATCTCTTGCGGCCCACGGATTGTTTGGTGCGGTGGGTGGCAGCGGTTTACGGCATCTCTTGCGGCCCACGGATTGTTTGGTGCGGTGGGTGGCAGCGGTTTACAGCATCTCTTGCGACCCACGGATTGTTTAGTGCGGTGGGTGGCAGCGGTTTACGGCATCTCTGCATTGTGTTGACATTTGCCGGGCAGTTTTTATTCTGCTAGTGGGATCGCAGGCCACCATGTAATTTAATCAGTGAATTTATCGAAGTCATGATTGGTATTAGCTCATTTGCTAAATGCAGCTCTCTAAGACTTTCTATTGCCGCTTTCTGCATGGCTGCAGCCTTCATTTAGAGATACCTGAGAAGCCATTGAACCCCAGTGCTCCGTCCAGCGCTTTATTAGAGGCTTATTTCTGAGGATCACAATACAAAACAACATAGCCTATCGCTCAGTGCCACTGCCATGTATGGAAGTCAACAGCCTGTTATGTTGTCGTCAATCCTATTTGCAAACCGGCCGCCGCCCTCATCCTCTCTGACAGGTTTTCCTGGAGGAACCCAGTAAACTGTACACGATGGACATGAGGAAGGCGTTCATGCACCTGGTGGGCGGCGGAAAGTACTCCGATCTGCCAGACAACAAAAACTACATCAGCCCCCCGACACCGGCGCCGGCGCCGCGCGATCCGACCCCGACCCGCCGGGAGAGGAGGACCACCCTGCCGCCCGGTGAGCTGGTACTCGGTCTAAAATCAAGTGGGATGGGGGAGGGGGCGCCGCGCGAGCCGACCCCGACCCGCCGGGAGAGGAGGACCACCCTGCCGCCCGGTGAGCTGGTACTCGGTCTAAAATCAAGTGGGATGGGGGAGGGGGCGCCGCGCGAGCCGACCCCGACCCGCCGGGAGAGGAGGACCACCCTGCCGCCCGGTGAGCTGGTACTCGATCTAATTCAGTGGGAGGGGGGGGGGGCGCCGCGCGATCCGACCCCGACCCGCCGGGAGAGGAGGACCACCCTGCCGCCCGGTGAGCTGGTACTCGGTCTACTCCAGGGGGCGGGGGTCTGTACTAGAGCCCTTCATGGGACACATTTTCAGCTCCCATCCCGTTCCAGCCCATTCAGCCAGACCCAAACCCGTTCCAATCCAAATTCATAATTGATGGGGCTCCCATTCCCACCCATTCCCACCCATTTCAGCATATTTCACTTTTTGTGGTGCTAAAAATTATATGAATCTGTCTCAAATCCGTTCCAACCATTCCCACCCATTTTCATCCCGTTCCATGGGTTCCATGGGGATTTCCATTCCATGAAGGGTTCTAGTCTGTAGTTGTTTATTTGATCAAGTTATATTTGTATATGCATGCGGATTCATTAGCCTAGGTAGCCACATTTCTGACGCTTAATCAATGTTGGAAATTATTCGTCTGTACCTTACATAGGTACCTTACATAGGTACCTTACATAGGTGCCTTACATAGGTACATTCCGAGTGCAGATTTGCACACTGCACACCTGAGGCATCGGAAATGTTCTCGAGCCCATCGAACGTCATCTAATTTGGTTACATAAACAGGAAGGTAGTATGACACCTCCGTGAAGGGAGCAGGGTACGTACAATGTGCATGCATACATACATGTACGCGATGAGGTATAGTGATGGTTACATGTACGCGATGAGGTATAGTGATGGTTACATGTACGCGATGAGGTATAGTGATGGTTACATGTACGCGATGAGGTATAGTGATGGTTACATGTACGCGATGAGGTATAGTGATGGTTACATGTACGCGATGAGGTATAGTGATGGTTACATGTACGCGATGAAGTATAGTGAATAGTGATGTATGTCTGTCTCGTAGCTGATACAATGAGTTCGAATGTTGGTTCAACGCAGCCTCACTGCTGTGCCTGTGTGGTCCCCGTGTGAACGTGTGATGTCCTCTCCAGTGAAAGATGCCAAGCCGGTGTCACCGGCCAGACCGCGCTTCATGCCCGTCAACATCAACCTGGATGACGACGACGATGATGACGAGGTGAAGCCGCAGATCGAGCCGCTGCCGGACTCGGCCTCCAGCTCCTCCGAAGGTAACCAGGCGGTGCCTCCCAGCTGGCCGGGGGTAACGGGAGGGGGGGGGGGGTCTGTCGGGCTCCTCTTGAGGTAACGGGGAGGGTCTGTCGCGCTCCTCTTGAGGTGACGGGGAGGGTCTGTCGCGCTCCTCTTGAGGTGACGGGGAGGGTCTGTCGGGCTCCTCTTGAGGTAACGGGGGGGGGGGGGTCTGTCGGGCTCCTCTTGAGGTAACGGGGGGGGGTCTGTCGGGCTCCTCTTTAGGTGACGGGGAGGGTCTGTCGGGCTCTTCTGTAGGTAACGGGGGGTCTGCCGGGCTCCTCTTGAGGTGACGGGGTGGGGTCTGTCGGGCTCTTCTGTAGGTAACTGGGAGGGTCTGTCGGGCTCCTCTTGAGGGTGACGGGGAGGGTCTGTCGGTCTCTTCTGTAGGTAACGGGGGGTCTGTCGGGCTCCTCTTGAGGTGACGGGGAGGGTCTGTCGGGCTCCTCTTGAGGGTAACGGGGAGGGTCTGTCGGGCTCCGCTTGAGGTGACGGGGAGGGTCTGTCAGGCTCCTCTTGAGGTAACGGGGAGGGGTCTGTCGGGCTCCTCTTGAGGTGACCGGGAGGGTCTGTCTGGCTCTTCTGTATTAGGTCTAACCTTGAGTGGCATGCCGCCCAGCCTTCAACCGGTAGCATATTATAACGGGAGCTATCCAGATGGCTATCGGTACGGTCACGGAATATTTCGTGACATGTT
>JAXIVJ010017088.1:0-27051 GCA_036785665.1 Chirona hameri | reverse complement strand
GTCGCCCCAACGAACTGTCAGGCGCTGGGGCGGCCGCCGTGAGCGGCAGCTGCGGCGTGGCGCCGGCGGTGCCGCTGCTGCTGGCGCTGCTGCTGGCGCCGCTGCTGACGTAATCGCTGCTGGCGCCGCTCGGGGTGCGTGAGCTACCTGTCGGCCGAAGGTTTGGCGATCGGCGGTTGCGGCGGCCGGCGCTCCGGTGTCGATCAGGGGCCGGTACGGCCGCAGGAACTGCCGGTTTCGCCAGTATACCCGGCCACTCGCCGTCTTGACGAGGTAGGTACGGCGTTGGGCGATACCGACGATGATTCCGGTCCGGTCCCAGTGACCGGTGGCGGTGTCCTGGAGATCTACGCTGGCGCCGATCTGCAGTTGAGAGCCGGCGCGCTGACGCATCGTGGTAGCGCGCCACCTGCTCCCGAGTCGCGGCGGCCTTGGCCTCGCACTCTGCTGTTGCGCGCTTCCACTCGGGCGCGAATGCCCGGTGGTGTGTTCGCACAACCGACCGAATCGGGTGTCCGAACAGAACCTGGACTGGAGACCTGCCGTCGGCTCTCGGCGTGTTCCGGAGCTCAAGAAGTCCCTCGCTCAGCTGCTCATCGTCCAGCCGGCCTCGGGAAGACTCGGTGAGAATCAGCTTCTTCACCGCTTTGATGGCGGCCTCCGCGTGGACGTTGGACCGCGGATACCGCGGTGATGACACCTCGTGCCGTACCTCCCAGCGGCTCAGAAACCGGCTCAGGGTGCCCGACGCAAATTGTGGGCCACCGTCGGTTCTGATCACGACTGGGACGCCCGTCTGGAAAACAGCATCCGCAGCTCTTTGGTGAGGTGCTCGGCCGATGCAGTCCGAGGTCAGACGGTGATATATGGCCAGCCGGAGAGTCGGTCCGCGTACACGAGGTACGTCTGTCCGGCGACGTGGAAATAATCCGCAGAGACCGACTCGAACACGCGGCTTGGCCGATCATCCTCACGCCACAGCGGCTCGCTGGCGTGACTGGGCACCAACTGCCTGCAGCGCGGGCATGATGAGACCACGTTGGTGACGTCACGGTCGATGCCCGGCCAGCATACGCAGAGGCGAGCGCGGCGCTTCGTCCTCTCTATGCCCTGGTGCGACATGTGCAGGCAGGTGAGGACGCCTCGGCGGAGACTGACCGGGATCACCAGCCGAGGGCCGTATACGATGAGGCCGTCGTCCAGGGCCAGCATGCTGTGCACGCCCCAGTACGGACGGCTGGCTGCACCTCGTGCCGGTGCTCCGGAAACCCGTGCAGAATGGCCTCTCGCAGAGCTTCGTACTCAGGATCGTGGGCGGCGGCGGCTCGGATCTTCTCTAGACTGGGATCCACGAGCGGCGCCAGACGCACGCCATCCTCTGCTTCCCGCTCCAAATGCAGAGCTGCGACAACGGCAGTGTGGAGCGGGTCCTCAGCGTCCTCCACCGCCAGGTCGTCGGCGGTCGGGTCGCTGGTCGGAGCGCGTGACTGCGCATCCGGTATCTGGTGGTCGCATCCTTTCTGCCAGCAGGCGGTGAAGCAGTACGGAGTCAGTTTTTCGCGCATCCGCTGCAGCCGGGGGTTTTCGATCTCACTCAGCTGCTTCTGGTTCAGGATCGGTACTAGTGGACGGTGATCGACGACCAGGGTGAAGGACGGCAGTCCGGCGAGGTAGTTACGGCACTTCCGGCATGCCCACAGGCGGCCAGGGTGCCAGCTCGATTTCCACGACCGCGTACCGCGACTCAGTGTCGGTGAGAAATCGCGAGCCACACTGCACCAGCCGCCAGGTGTCGCCGTGTCGTTGGAGTAGTGCGAAGCCGAGGCCTCGCGTTCGGGCGGCGTCCGTCTGCAGCATCGTCGGCAGACTCGGGTCGAAGAACGCCATGACCGGCGGAGCAGCCAGTATCGCCTTGACCCGCAGGAAGTGCTGCGCTGTCCAGCACCAGATGTGACGCACCTTCAGAAGGTCTCTGAGCGGCTGAGCGGCGTGGGCGAGCTCAGACGACAGACCGCCGAGCTGGTTAGTCAGTCCCATGAACGACCGCAGGTCAGTGATGTTCTCAGGTCTCGGGAAGTCTGCGATGGCTTTCAGTTTCTCCCGTCGGAAGTGTAGCCGTCAGACGTGATGCGGTAGCCACAGTAGTTGACTTTGTGCCTGGCGAAGACGAACTTCTTCGGGTTTAGCGTGATGTCGCGCTCGTCACAACCGTTGTACAACGGCGATGACGTGCGCCAGATGCTCCCGGTAGGTGGCATCGTACGCCAACAAGTCGTCCACGACTTTGACGGTGTTGGGGATGTCGCCGAGGGCCTGATCACCGCGGCGATTGTACTCGTCACCGGCAGAAACACATCCCTGTGGCGCCCTTAGGAATTTCATGCGTCCCCAGGGCGTGATGAAGCATGTCAGGTCTTGACAGTGCTCGGCGAGTGGGACCTGAAAGTACCCATGGCGGCGTCCAGCGTAGTCATCCAGCGACTGCCGGCATGGATGTCTGCCACGGCGTCGTGGGGTGGTCGCACTGGGTAGGTGGGCCGCTTCACGAAGCGATTCAGGCGAGTCAGGTCTACGCACAGTCGAACTCCAGAAGGCCGCTTAGCGAAGGCCGCTCCAGAAGGCTCTGCTGCGTGCTCTCCGGTAGGCTGAAAGTCGCGCCACGGACTGGCCTGCGGGGCCGCGGATGTCGGCACACGTGGCACGCGCGTTCTCAGACACGCGGCAGATGTCGACAACACGCTGAAGGGTGATGTCGGGCTCCTCTAGCATCCGCCTCACTGCTTCTTCGTCATGCTCGCCGCACACCACCCGGTCGCGGAGCCGATTGTCCATGCACTGTTCGCAGAACGCGCAGAACGACGCGATCTTCTGCACGCCACACAAAAAGTCATCGAAACACTCTCCAGCCTCCTGCGCACACGAGTAAAAGTCACGACGGTCCACGAGTACGTTGCGCTGCTTCCGCATATGCTTCTCCATGGCAGACACGATATTTGCCAGGGATGCGTCGTCGGCTACGTCCAGAGCGTATCTGATCACACGGTGCCAGTCCTCGTCCAGGAGGCTGAGAAGTGCGGCGCGCTGGCCTGCGACGGGAAGCGTGGAGGCTCCGGTGAGCATCATGTAGCCGTGCAGCTTCTCCTTCCATACGGCGAATTCCCGCAGCGACGCCGAGAAGGTCATGTACGGAGCTGGGGTCGTGGAGGCTGGCATCCTGACTGTGGAACGGGCGGCCGCTGCGGACCCTGGGTCCTCAGCGCCCGGACCCATCACGACAGGAGGCTGACGGCTCATCAGCCGCTCCAGCATGCCAGCGAGGCGCTCTTCTCGCTGCGTTGAGAGTTCCGCCTGCTGAGCGAGGCGCTCTTCCCGCTGAGCGGAGAGTTCCGCCTGCTGAACCAGCAGGGCGGACAATCTGTCCAGGTCACTCATCGCACTGATGATACGCGGCACAGGCTAATGACAGACACGGGCACTGCTCGCAACACTACACGACCGCGCCATGTTGTGTTTCGGTTCGTTTCGTCTAGGTCGCGGAAACAGTAAACACTCGTGCCAGATATATTGCCGTGCCGGACATAGGGACGCAACTGACGCTGAGGCGCCCGTGACCCCGCCCCGCGTCCCTCGAGCCAGACAATGCCCTCTGGGTATGCGCCGGCAGAGGCGCGCTCAGGGACGGAGCTGGCGGTCGCAGAGACAGGGGCGACTCCAGGCAATACAGTACGGGGGTTAGGCCACAACATAAGAGTGACACGTGCATATCCCCTGTCAGACTGACGCAACCTCAGTCAGCAATACGGGCGTCCGTAAGCCACCGCAGAGTGGGAATTGCAGCCGTACTGCTAGCAGTAATTGCAATATTTTGCCTGTGTATGTCAGCTCTGTCCACGAAAGGCGGTAAAGACAGTGAGATGAGTTGTCTTCAGCCATAACTGGCTACAATGCCTATAGAGTCACATCACGTATCGCGATACTGGCGACAACCGACACCTAGAAATGTCTGCAACTCCGTGGAGTATACATGATTACATGATACAAGACTCAATACAAATACAAACATACATACCCAATAACATGATTCAACTGCGTCCCAATGCGCACAAGACACTATCACAACGACGCACGAGTTAGACATTATCAATCATGACGTATGGGGCACGTGCAACGGTATTGGTTTTGATATGTCACTTCGGTTACTTTTTTTGTTTAGTTTCCAACGTGTATTCTTGGCTGCACGGATAAGTGCGAACCGCTGCGTATGATAGAGGCTTTCGACTGAGCGCACGGTCATAGAATACTAGGTAAAGCGCAAATGGCGCTTCAACACAGGGCCATTGGGAGGCAGTATGTCAACTGGCTAGTTTGTATTGTATATTCTACTTAACGGTAAAGTTTCATACTTTGTCATAAATCCTTGTTTTAAACTTCAATTACCAAAAACACATATCATCGATATCTGTTAGAAATTACAGAAAATAAGTTCCGCTAAGGTGGCAATGCTGAGGAATTGGCCTTACGGAGCTAAGATGGCAATGCTGAGGGAATGGGCCTTACGTAGCTAAGGTGACAATGCTGAGGGAATGGGAGCATTTTGGCGTATAACTTGGCGAAGTGCGCACTGCTGCGTACGATATAGAGGACTCTCGGCTGAGCGCAACTGTGTGCTACCGCCGCCCGCCGCCGCGGCGCTGGCATCGCGAGGCGCACAGCGGGTCACCCAAAGCGCCAGGTTCAACTAAAACACAACACCTCCCCAAGTGGTCATCCCATCACTTCACGAAAACATTCAGCGTACTAAAAACACAAACTGCTACAGAAAGTACACTACTCCGTGTATGTCTGCCGGTACCAACGCACGGCCAGACGCTGCGGCTGGCGCCGATCGCGGCCGCAGCGGTGGAGTGTCGGCACCGGTGACTCCGGTGCCGGCGCGGCAGCTGGTATGGGGCACGCGGGCAGTGACCGGCTGAGCTGCGCCGCCTGGTAGCCGGCTCGGTGTCCCGGGGCTCGCCAGGAGCGGACGACAGGACCGCAGGAACCGCCGGTTCCGCCAGCAGATTTGCCCGTTCGGTAGCTTGGTGAGGTATAACCGCCGCCCGCCGATACCCACGATCACGCCGGTGCGGTCCCAGCGGCTGCTCTCGGAGTTTTGCACGTCGACACGGCCACCGAGGTGCAGGTCCGAGAGCGAGCGGCACGTGATTCGTGCCGACTACGGACGTCCTCTGCGACCTTGGCAACCTTCTTGTCGCACTTATCGGCATCCCGCTGCCATTCCGCGGCGTAGGCGCGATGGTGCATGGTGCCCGACTGCAGCGGGTGTCCCAGAATGATTTGTGCAGGCGACCGTCCGTCAGCCCGCGGGGTGTTGCGCAGCTCGAGAAGGCCGTTATGGAGCTGTTCGTCATCTAGTCGGCCACTGGCAGACGCTATTTAAAGTTTATTATTAAATTTAACTATTAAAATTATTAAAAATGTATTATTACAAACAAACAAAAAATTATATAAATATTAAAGTTGATTATAAAGTATATTAAAGTTTTTACACAGGATAATGTATGCAAGTGGCAGTGGATGCAGTGACTAACAGTGGAGCAGTGGAAGCAGTGACTAACAGTGGAGCAGTGGAAGCAGTGACTAACAAGCAGTGAAAGCAGTGACTAACAGTGGAGCAGTGGAAGCAGTGACTAACAGTGGAGCAGCGGATGCAGTGACTAACAGTGGAGCAATGGAAGCAGTGACTAACAGTGGAGCAGTGGAAGCAGTGACTAACAGTGGAGCAGTGGAAGCAGTGACTAACAGTGGAGCAGTGGAAGCAGTGACTAACAAGCAGTGGATGCAGTGACTAACAGTGGAGCAGTGGAAGCAGTGACTAACAAGCAGTGGATGCAGTGACTAACAAGCAGTGGAAGCAGTGACTAACAAGCAGTGTAAGCAGTGACTAACAGTGGAGCAGTGGAAGCAGTGACTAACAAGCAGTGGAAGCAGTGACTAACAAGCAGTGTAAGCAGTGACTAACAGTGGAGCAGTGGATGCAGTGACTAACAGTGGAGCAGTGGAAGCAGTGACTAACAGTGGAGCAGTGGAAGCAGTGACTAACAAGCAGTGGAAGCAGTGACTAACAGTGGAGCAGTGGAAGCAGTGACTAACAGTGGAGCAGTGGAAGCAGTGACTAACAAGCAGTGGAAGCAGTGACTAACAAGCAGTGGAAGCAGTGACTAACAGTGGAGCAGTGGAAGCAGTGACTAACAAGCAGTGGATGCAGTGACTAACAGTGGAGCAGTGGAAGCAGTGACTAACAGTGGAGCAGTGGAAGCAGTGACTAACAGTGGAGCAGTGGAAGCAGTGACTAACAAGCAGTGGAAGCAGTGACTAACAAGCAGTGGAAGCAGTGACTAACAGTGGAGCAGTGGAAGCAGTGACTAACAAGCAGTGGAAGCAGTGACTAACAGTGGAGCAGTGGAAGCAGTGACTAACAAGCAGTGGAAGCAGTGACTAACAGTGGAGCAGTGGAAGCAGTGACTAACAGTGGAGCAGTGGAAGCAGTGACTAACAGTGGAGCAGTGGATGCAGTGACTAACAAGCAGTGGAAGCAGTGACTAACAGTGGAGCAGTGGAAGCAGTGACTAACAGTGGAGCAGTGGAAGCAGTGACTAACAGTGGAGCAGTGGAAGCAGTGACTAACAGTGGAGCAGTGGAAGCAGTGACTAACAGTGGAGCAGTGGAAGCAGTGACTAACAGTGGAGCAGTGGAAGCAGTGACTAACAAGCAGTGGAAGCAGTGACTAACAGTGGAGCAGTGGAAGCAGTGACTAACAAGCAGTGGATGCAGTGACTAACAGTGGAGCAGTGGAAGCAGTGACTAACAGTGGAGCAGTAGAAGCAGTGACTAACAGTGGAGCAGTGGATGCAGTGACTAACAGTGGAGCAGTGGAAGCAGTGACTAACAAGCAGTGGATGCAGTGACTAACAGTGGAGCAGTGGAAGCAGTGACTAACAGTGGAGCAGTGGAAGCAGTGACTAACAAGCAGTGGAAGCAGTGACTAACAGTGGAGCAGTGGAAGCAGTGACTAACAAGCAGTGGAAGTAGTGACTAACAGTGGAGCAGTGGAAGCAGTGACTAACAAGCAGTGGAAGCAGTGACTAACAGTGGAGCAGTGGATGCAGTGACTAACAGTGGAGCAGTGGAAGCAGTGACTAACAAGCAGTGGATGCAGTGACTAACAGTGGAGCAGTGGAATCAGTGACTAACAGTGGAGCAGTGGAAGCAGTGACTAACAGTGGAGCAGTGGAAGCAGTGACTAACAAGCAGTGGAAGCAGTGACTAACAGTGGAGCAGTGGAAGCAGTGACTAACAGTGGAGCAGTGGATGCAGTGACTAACAGTGGAGCAGTGGAAGCAGTGACTAACAGTGGAGCAGTGGAAGCAGTGACTAACAGTGGAGCAGTGGAAGCAGTGACTAACAGTGGAGCAGTGGAAGCAGTGACTAACAGTGGAGCAGTGGAAGCAGTGACTAACAGTGGAGCAGTGGAAGCAGTGACTAACAAGCAGTGGAAGCAGTGACTAACAGTGGAGCAGTGGAAGCAGTGACTAACAGTGGAGCAGTGGAAGCAGTGACTAACAGTGGAGCAGTGGAAGCAGTGACTAACAAGCAGTGGAAGCAGTGACTAACAGTGGAGCAGTGGAAGCAGTGACTAACAGTGGAGCAGTGGAAGCAGTGACTAACAGTGGAGCAGTGGAAGCAGTGACTAACAGTGGAGCAGTGGAAGCAGTGACTAACAGTGGAGCAGTGGAAGCAGTGACTAACAGTGGAGCAGTGGAAGCAGTGACTAACAGTGGATCAGTGGAAGCAGTGACTAACAGTGGGCAGTGGAAGCAGTGACTAACAGTGGAGCAGTGGAAGCAGTGACTAACAAGCAGTGGAAGCAGTGACTAACAGTGGAGCAGTGGAAGCAGTGACTAACAAGCAGTGGAAGCAGTGACTAACAGTGGAGCAGTGGAAGCAGTGACTAACAAGCAGTGGAAGCAGTGACTAACAGTGGAGCAGTGGAAGCAGTGACTAACAGTGGAGCAGTGGAAGCAGTGACTAACAGTGGAGCAGTGGAAGCAGTGACTAACAAGCAGTGGAAGCAGTGACTAACAGTGGAGCAGTGGAAGCAGTGACTAACAAGCAGTGGAAGCAGTGACTAACAGTGGAGCAGTGGAAGCAGTGACTAACAAGCAGTGGAAGCAGTGACTAACAGTGGAGCAGTGGAAGCAGTGACTAACAGTGGAGCAGTGGATGCAGTGACTAACAGTGGAGCAGTGGAAGCAGTGACTAACAGTGGAGCAGTGGAAGCAGTGACTAACAAGCAGTGGAAGCAGTGACTAACAGTGGAGCAGTGGAAGCAGTGACTAACAGTGGAGCAGTGGATGCAGTGACTAACAGTGGAGCAGTGGAAGCAGCGACTAACAAGCAGTGGATGCAGTGACTAACAGTGGAGCAGTGGAAGCAGTGACTAACAGTGGAGCAGTGGAAGCAGTGACTAACAGTGGAGCAGTGGAAGCAGTGACTAACAAGCAGTGGCAGCAGTGACTAACAGTGGAGCAGTGGAAGCAGTGACTAACAGTGGAGCAGTGGATGCAGTGACTAACAGTGGAGCAGTGGAAGCAGTGACTAACAGTGGAGCAGTGGAAGCAGTGACTAACAGTGGAGCAGTGGAAGCAGTGACTAACAGTGGAGCAGTGGAAGCAGTGACTAACAAGCAGTGGAAGCAGTGACTAACAGTGGAGCAGTGGAAGCAGTGACTAACAAGCAGTGGAAGCAGTGACTAACAGTGGAGCAGTGGAAGCAGTGACTAACAAGCAGTGGATGCAGTGACTAACAGTGGAGCAGTGGAAGCAGTGACTAACAGTGGAGCAGTGGAAGCAGTGACTAACAGTGGAGCAGTGGAAGCAGTGACTAACAAGCAGTGGAAGCAGTGACTAACAAGCAGTGGAAGCAGTGACTAACAGTGGAGCAGTGGAAGCAGTGACTAACAAGCAGTGGAAGCAGTGACTAACAGTGAAGCAGTGGAAGCAGTGACTAACAAGCAGTGGAAGCAGTGACTAACAGTGGAGCAGTGGAAGCAGTGACTAACAGTGGAGCAGTGGAAGCAGTGACTAACAGTGGAGCAGTGGATGCAGTGACTAACAAGCAGTGGAAGCAGTGACTAACAGTGGAGCAGTGGAAGCAGTGACTAACAGTGGAGCAGTGGAAGCAGTGACTAACAGTGGAGCAGTGGAAGCAGTGACTAACAGTGGAGCAGTGGAAGCAGTGACTAACAAGCAGTGGATGCAGTGACTAACAGTGGAGCAGTGGAAGCAGTGACTAACAAGCAGTGGAAGCAGTGACTAACAGTGGAGCAGTGGAAGCAGTGACTAACAGTGGAGCAGTGGAAGCAGTGACTAACAGTGGAGCAGTGGAAGCAGTGACTAACAGTGGAGCAGTGGAAGCAGTGACTAACAGTGGAGCAGTGGAAGCAGTGACTAACAGTGGAGCAGTGGAAGCAGTGACTAACAAGCAGTGGAAGCAGTGACTAACAGTGGAGCAGTGGAAGCAGTGACTAACAAGCAGTGGATGCAGTGACTAACAGTGGAGCAGTGGAAGCAGTGACTAACAAGCAGTGGATGCAGTGACTAACAGTGGAGCAGTGGAAGCAGTGACTAACAGTGGAGCAGTGGAAGCAGTGACTAACAGTGGAGCAGTGGAAGCAGTGACTAACAAGCAGTGGAAGCAGTGACTAACAGTGGAGCAGTGGAAGCAGTGACTAACAGTGGAGCAGTGGATGCAGTGACTAACAAGCAGTGGAAGCAGTGACTAACAGTGGAGCAGTAAAAGCAGTGACTAACAGTGGAGCAGTGGAAGCAGTGACTAACAGTGGAGCAGTGGAAGCAGTGACTAACAGTGGAGCAGTGGAAGCAGTGACTAACAGTGGAGCAGTGGAAGCAGTGACTAACAGTGGAGCAGTGGAAGCAGTGACTAACAGTGGAGCAGTGGAAGCAGTGACTAACAGTGGAGCAGTGGAAGCAGTGACTAACAGTGGAGCAGTGGAAGCAGTGACTAACAAGCAGTGGAAGCAGTGACTAACAGTGGAGCAGTGGAAGCAGTGACTAACAAGCAGTGGAAGCAGTGACTAACAGTGGAGCAGTGGAAGCAGTGACTAACAAGCAGTGGAAGCAGTGACTAACAGTGGAGCAGTGGAAGCAGTGACTAACAGTGGAGCAGTAGAAGCAGTGACTAACAGTGGAGCAGTGGAAGCAGTGACTAACAGTGGAGCAGTGGAAGCAGTGACTAACAAGCAGTGGAAGCAGTGACTAACAAGCAGTGGAAGCAGTGACTAACAGTGGAGCAGTGGAAGCAGTGACTAACAGTGGAGCAGTGGAAGCAGTGACTAACAAGCAGTGGATGCAGTGACTAACAAGCAGTGGAAGCAGTGACTAACAGTGGAGCAGTGGAAGCAGTGACTAACAGTGGAGCAGTGGAAGCAGTGACTAACAGTGGAGCAGTGGAAGCAGTGACTAACAAGCAGTGGAAGCAGTGACTAACAAGCAGTGGAAGCAGTGACTAACAGTGGAGCAGTGGAAGCAGTGACTAACAAGCAGTGGAAGCAGTGACTAACAAGCAGTGGAAGCAGTGACTAACAGTGGAGCAGTGGAAGCAGTGACTAACAAGCAGTGAAAGCAGTGACTAACAGTGGAGCAGTGGAAGCAGTGACTAACAGTGGAGCAGTGGAAGCAGTGACTAACAGTGGAGCAGTGGATGCAGTGACTAACAGTGGAGCAGTGGATGCAGTGACTAACAGTGGAGCAGTGGATGCAGTGACTAACAGTGGAGCAGTGGAAGCAGTGACTAACAGTGGAGCAGCGGATGCAGTGACTAACAGTGGAGCAATGGAAGCAGTGACTAACAGTGGAGCAGTGGAAGCAGTGACTAACAAGCAGTGGAAGCAGTGACTAACAAGCAGTGTAAGCAGTGACTAACAGTGGAGCAGTGGATGCAGTGACTAACAGTAGAGCAGTGGAAGCAGTGACTAACAGTGGAGCAGTGGAAGCAGTGACTAACAAGCAGTGGATGCAGTGACTAACAGTGGAGCAGTGGAAGCAGTGACTAACAAGCAGTGTAAGCAGTGACTAACAGTGGAGCAGTGGAAGCAGTGACTAACAGTGGAGCAGTGGAAGCAGTGACTAACAGTGGAGCAGTGGAAGCAGTGACTAACAGTGGAGCAGTGGAAGCAGTGACTAACAAGCAGTGGATGCAGTGACTAACAGTGGAGCAGTGGATGCAGTGACTAACAGTGGAGCAGTGGAAGCAGTGACTAACAGTGGAGCAGTGGAAGCAGTGACTAACAGTGGAGCAGTGGAAGCAGTGACTAACAAGCAGTGGAAGCAGTGACTAACAGTGGAGCAGTGGAAGCAGTGACTAACAGTGGAGCAGTGGAAGCAGTGACTAACAAGCAGTGGATGCAGTGACTAACAGTGGAGCAGTGGATGCAGTGACTAACAGTGGAGCAGTGGAAGCAGTGACTAACAGTGGAGCAGTGGAAGCAGTGACTAACAGTGGAGCAGTGGAAGCAGTGACTAACAAGCAGTGGAAGCAGTGACTAACAGTGGAGCAGTGGAAGCAGTGACTAACAGTGGAGCAGTGGAAGCAGTGACTAACAGTGGAGCAGTGGAAGCAGTGACTAACAGTGGAGCAGTGGAAGCAGTGACTAACAGTGGAGCAGTGGATGCAGTGACTAACAAGCAGTGGAAGCAGTGACTAACAGTGGAGCAGTGGAAGCAGTGACTAACAGTGGAGCAGTGGAAGCAGTGACTAACAGTGGAGCAGTGGAAGCAGTGACTAACAGTGGAGCAGTGGAAGCAGTGACTAACAAGCAGTGGAAGCAGTGACTAACAGTGGAGCAGTGGAAGCAGTGACTAACAAGCAGTGGATGCAGTGACTAACAGTGGAGCAGTGGAAGCAGTGACTAACATGCAGTGGATGCAGTGACTAACAGTGGAGCAGTGGAAGCAGTGACTAACAGTGGAGCAGTGGAAGCAGTGACTAACAGTGGAGCAGTGGAAGCAGTGACTAACAAGCAGTGGATGCAGTGACTAACAGTGGAGCAGTGGAAGCAGTGACTAACAAGCAGTGGAAGCAGTGACTAACAGTGGATCAGTGGAAGCAGTGACTAACAAGCAGTGGAAGCAGTGACTAACAGTGGAGCAGTGGAAGCAGTGACTAACAAGCAGTGGATGCAGTGACTAACAGTGGAGCAGTGGAAGCAGTGACTAACAAGCAGTGGATGCAGTGACTAACAGTGGAGCAGTGGATGCAGTGACTAACAGTGGAGCAGTGGAAGCAGTGACTAACAGTGGAGCAGTGGAAGCAGTGACTAACAGTGGAGCAGTGGAAGCAGTGACTAACAGTGGAGCAGTGGAAGCAGTGACTAACAAGCAGTGGAAGCAGTGACTAACAGTGGAGCAGTGGAAGCAGTGACTAACAAGCAGTGGATGCAGTGACTAACAGTGGAGCAGTGGAAGCAGTGACTAACAGTGGAGCAGTGGAAGCAGTGACTAACAGTGGAGCAGTGGAAGCAGTGACTAACAAGCAGTGGAAGCAGTGACTAACAGTGGAGCAGTGGATGCAGTGACTAACAGTGGAGCAGTGGAAGCAGTGACTAACAGTGGAGCAGTGGAAGCAGTGACTAACAAGCAGTGGAAGCAGTGACTAACAGTGGAGCAGTGGAAGCAGTGACTAACAAGCAGTGGATGCAGTGACTAACAGTGGAGCAGTGGAAGCAGTGACTAACAAGCAGTGGATGCAGTGACTAACAGTGGAGCAGTGGAAGCAGTGACTAACAAGCAGTGGAAGCAGTGACTAACAGTGGAGCAGTGGAAGCAGTGACTAACAGTGGAGCAGTGGAAGCAGTGACTAACAAGCAGTGGATGCAGTGACTAACAAGCAGTGGAAGCAGTGACTAACAGTGGAGCAGTGGATGCAGTGACTAACAGTGGAGCAGTGGAAGCAGTGACTAACAGTGGAGCAGTGGAAGCAGTGACTAACAGTGGAGCAGTGGAAGCAGTGACTAACAGTGGAGCAGTGGAAGCAGTGACTAACAGTGGAGCAGTGGAAGCAGTGACTAACAGTGGAGCAGTGGAAGCAGTGACTAACAAGCAGTGGAAGCAGTGACTAACAGTGGAGCAGTGGAAGCAGTGACTAACAGTAAAGCAGTGGAAGCAGTGACTAACAGTGGAGCAGTGGAAGCAGTGACTAACAAGCAGTGGAAGCAGTGACTAACAGTGGAGCAGTGGAAGCAGTGACTAACAAGCAGTGGAAGCAGTGACTAACAGTGGAGCAGTGGAAGCAGTGACTAACAGTGGAGCAGTGGAAGCAGTGACTAACAGTGGAGCAGTGGAAGCAGTGACTAACAGTGGAGCAGTGGAAGCAGTGACTAACAAGCAGTGGAAGCAGTGACTAACAAGCAGTGGAAGCAGTGACTAACAGTGGAGCAGTGGAAGCAGTGACTAACAGTGGAGCAGTGGAAGCAGTGACTAACAAGCAGTGGATGCAGTGACTAACAAGCAGTGGAAGCAGTGACTAACAGTGGAGCAGTGGAAGCAGTGACTAACAGTGGAGCAGTGGAAGCAGTGACTAACAGTGGAGCAGTGGAAGCAGTGACTAACAAGCAGTGGAAGCAGTGACTAACAAGCAGTGGAAGCAGTGACTAACAGTGGAGCAGTGGAAGCAGTGACTAACAAGCAGTGGAAGCAGTGACTAACAAGCAGTGGAAGCAGTGACTAACAGTGGAGCAGTGGAAGCAGTGACTAACAAGCAGGCGAAGCAGTGACTAACAGTGGAGCAGTGGAAGCAGTGACTAACAGTGGAGCAGTGGAAGCAGTGACTAACAAGCAGTGGAAGCAGTGACTAACAGTGGAGCAGTGGAAGCAGTGACTAACAGTGGAGCAGTGGAAGCAGTGACTAACAGTGGAGCAGTGGAAGCAGTGACTAACAAGCAGTGGAAGCAGTGACTAACAGTGGAGCAGTGGAAGCAGTGACTAACAGTGGAGCAGTGGAAGCAGTGACTAACAAGCAGTGGATGCAGTGACTAACAGTGGAGCAGTGGATGCAGTGACTAACAAGCAGTGGAAGCAGTGACTAACAGTGGAGCAGTGGAAGCAGTGACTAACAGTGGAGCAGTGGAAGCAGTGACTAACAGTGGAGCAGTGGAAGCAGTGACTAACAAGCAGTGGAAGCAGTGACTAACAAGCAGTGGAAGCAGTGACTAACAGTGGAGCAGTGGAAGCAGTGACTAACAGTGGAGCAGTGTAAGCAGTGACTAACAGTGGAGCAGTGGAAGCAGTGACTAACAGTGGAGCAGTGGAAGCAGTGACTAACAAGCAGTGGAAGCAGTGACTAACAGTGGAGCAGTGGAAGCAGTGACTAACAAGCAGTGGAAGCAGTGACTAACAGTGGAGCAGTGGAAGCAGTGACTAACAGTGGAGCAGTGGATGTAGTGACTAACAGTGGAGCAGTGGAAGCAGTGACTAACAGTGGAGCAGTGGAAGCAGTGACTAACAAGCAGTGGAAGCAGTGACTAACAGTGGAGCAGTGGAAGCAGTGACTAACAGTGGAGCAGTGTAAGCAGTGACTAACAGTGGAGCAGTGGAAGCAGTGACTAACAGTGGAGCAGTGGAAGCAGTGACTAACAGTGGAGCAGTGGAAGCAGTGACTAACAGTGGAGCAGTGGAAGCAGTGACTAACAAGCAGTGGAAGCAGTGACTAACAGTGGAGCAGTGGAAGCAGTGACTAACAGTGGAGCAGTGGAAGCAGTGACTAACAAGCAGTGGAAGCAGTGACTAACAGTGGAGCAGTGGAAGCAGTGACTAACAGTGGAGCAGTGGAAGCAGTGACTAACAAGCAGTGGATGCAGTGACTAACAGTAAAGCAGTGGAAGCAGTGACTAACAGTGGAGCAGTGGATGCAGTGACTAACAGTAAAGCAGTGGAAGCAGTGACTAACAGTGGAGCAGTGGAAGCAGTGACTAACAATGGAGCAGTGGAAGCAGTGACTAACAGTGGAGCAGTGGAAGCAGTGACTAACAATGGAGCAGTGGAAGCAGTGACTAACAGTGGAGCAGTGGAAGCAGTGACTAACAGTGGAGCAGTGGAAGCAGTGACTAACAGTGGAGCAGTGGAAGCAGTGACTAACAGTGGAGCAGTGGAAGCAGTGACTAACAAGCAGTGGATGCAGTGACTAACAGTGGAGCAGTGGAAGCAGTGACTAACAAGCAGTGGATGCAGTGACTAACAGTGGAGCAGTGGAAGCAGTGACTAACAGTGGAGCAGTGGATGCAGTGACTAACAGTGGAGCAGTGGAAGCAGTGACTAACAAGCAGTGGATGCAGTGACTAACAGTGGAGCAGTGGAAGCAGTGACTAACAGTGGAGCAGTGGAAGCAGTGACTAACAGTGGAGCAGTGGAAGCAGTGACTAACAAGCAGTGGATGCAGTGACTAACAGTGGAGCAGTGGAAGCAGTGACTAACAGTGGAGCAGTGACTAACAGTGGAGCAGTGGAAGCAGTGACTAACAAGCAGTGGATGCAGTGACTAACAGTGGAGCAGTGGAAGCAGTGACTAACAGTGGCGCAGTGGATGCAGTGACTAACAGTGGAGCAGTGGAAGCAGTGACTAACAATGGAGCAGTGGAAGCAGTGACTAACAAGCAGTGGATGCAGTGACTAACAGTGGAGCAGTGGAAGTAGTGACTAACAAGCAGTGGATGCAGTGACTAACAGTGGAGCAGTGGAAGCAGTGACTAACAGTGGAGCAGTGGAAGCAGTGACTAACAGTGGAGCAGTGACTAACAGTGGAGCAGTGGAAGCAGTGACTAACAGTGGAGCAGTGGAAGCAGTGACTAACAGTGGAGCAGTGGAAGCAGTGACTAACAGTGGAGCAGTGGAAGCAGTGACTAACAGTGGAGCAGTGGAAGCAGTGACTAACAGTGGAGCAGTGGAAGCAGTGACTAACAAGCAGTGGATGCAGTGACTAACAGTGGAGCAGTGGAAGCAGTGACTAACAAGCAGTGGATGCAGTGAATAACAGTGGAGCAGTGGAAGCAGTGACTAACAGTGGAGCAGTGGAAGCAGTGACTAACAGTGGAGCAGTGGAAGTAGTGACTAACAAGTAGTGGATGCAGTGACTAACAGTGGAGCAGTGGAAGCAGTGACTAACAGTGGAGCAGTGGATGCAGTGACTAACAAGCAGTGGAAGCAGTGACTAACAGTGGAGCAGTGGATGCAGTGACTAACAGTGGAGCAGTGGAAGCAGTGACTAACAGTGGAGCAGTGGAAGCAGTGACTAACAGTGGAGCAGTGGATGCAGTGACTAACAGTGGAGCAGTGGAAGCAGTGACTAACAGTGGAGCAGTGGAAGCAGTGACTAACAGTGGAGCAGTGGAAGCAGTGACTAACAGTGGAGCAGTGGAAGCAGTGACTAACAGTGGAGCAGTGGAAGCAGTGACTAACAAGCAGTGGAAGCAGTGACTAACAGTGGAGCAGTGGAAGCAGTGACTAACAGTGGAGCAGTGGAAGCAGTGACTAACAGTGGAGCAGTGGATGCAGTGACTAACAAGCAGTGGATGCAGTGACTAACAGTGGAGCAGTGGAAGCAGTGACTAACAGTGGAGCAGTGGAAGCAGTGACTAACAGTGGAGCAGTGGATGCAGTGACTAACAGTGGAGCAGTGGAAGCAGTGACTAACAGTGGAGCAGTGGATGCAGTGACTAACAGTGGAGCAGTGGAAGCAGTGACTAACAAGCAGTGGATGTAGTGACTAACAGTGGAGCAGTGGAAGCAGTGACTAACAGTGGAGCAGTGGATGCAGTGACTAACAGTGGAGCAGTGGAAGCAGTGACTAACAGTGGAGCAGTGGAAGCAGTGACTAACAGTGGAGCAGTGGAAGCAGTGACTAACAGTGGAGCAGTGGAAGCAGTGACTAACAGTGGAGCAGTGGAAGCAGTGACTAACAAGCAGTGGATGCAGTGACTAACAGTGGAGCAATGGAAGCAGTGACTAACAAGCAGTGGAAGCAGTGACTAACAGTGGAGCAGTGGAAGCAGTGACTAACAAGCAGTGGAAGCAGTGACTAACAAGCAGTGGAAGCAGTGACTAACAGTGGAGCAGTGGAAGCAGTGACTAACAAGCAGTGGAAGCAGTGACTAACAGTGGAGCAGTGGAAGCAGTGACTAACAAGCAGTGGAAGCAGTGACTAACAAACAGTGGAAGCAGTGACTAACAGTGGAGCAGTGGAAGCAGTGACTAACAAGCAGTGGAAGCAGTGACTAACAAGCAGTGGAAGCAGTGACTAACAGTGGAGCAGTGGAAGCAGTGACTAACAAGCAGTGGAAGCAGTGACTAACAGTGGAGCAGTGGAAGCAGTGACTAACAAGCAGTGGAAGCAGTGACTAACAAGCAGTGGAAGCAGTGACTAACAGTGGAGCAGTGGAAGCAGTGACTAACAAGCAGTGGAAGCAGTGACTAACAGTGGAGTAGTGGAAGCAGTGTCTAACAAGCAGTGGAAGCAGTGACTAACAGTGGAGCAGTGGAAGCAGTGACTAACAAGCAGTGGAAGCAGTGACTAACAGTGGAGCAGTGGAAGCAGTGACTAACAGTGGAGCAGTGGAAGCAGTGACTAACAGTGGAGCAGTGGAAGCAGTGACTAACAGTGGAGCAGTGGAAGCAGTGACTAACAGTGGAGCAGTGGAAGCAGTGACTAACAGTGGAGCAGTGGAAGCAGTGACTAACAGTGGAGCAGTGGAAGCAGTGACTAACAGTGGAGCAGTGGAAGCAGTGACTAACAGTGGAGCAGTGGAAGCAGTGACTAACAAGCAGTGGAAGCAGTGACTAACAGTGGAGCAGTGGAAGTAGTGACTAACAGTGGAGCAGTGGAAGCAGTGACTAACAGTGGAGCAGTGGATGCAGTGACTAACAGTGGAGCAGTGGAAGCAGTGACTAACAAGCAGTGGAAGCAGTGACTAACAAGCAGTGTAAGCAGTGACTAACAGTGGAGCAGTGGAAGCAGTGACTAACAGTGGAGCAGTGGAAGCAGTGACTAACAGTGGAGCAGTGGAAGCAGTGACTAACAGTGGAGCAGTGGAAGCAGTGACTAACAAGCAGTGGAAGCAGTGACTAACAGTGGAGCAGTGGAAGCAGTGACTAACAGTGGAGCAGTGGAAGCAGTGACTAACAGTGGAGCAGTGGATGCAGTGACTAACAGTGGAGCAGTGGAAGCAGTGACTAACAGTGGAGCAGTGGAAGCAGTGACTAACAAGCAGTGGAAGCAGTGACTAACAGTGGAGCAGTGGAAGCAGTGACTAACAAGCAGTGGAAGCAGTGACTAACAAACAGTGGAAGCAGTGACTAACAGTGGAGCAGTGGAAGCAGTGACTAACAAGCAGTGGAAGCAGTGACTAACAAGCAGTGGAAGCAGTGACTAACAGTGGAGCAGTGGAAGCAGTGACTAACAGTGGAGCAGTGGAAGCAGTGACTAACAATGGAGCAGTGGATGCAGTGACTAACAAGCAGTGGATGCAGTGACTAACAGTGGAGCAGTGGAAGCAGTGACTAACAGTGGAGCAGTGGAAGCAGTGACTAACAGTGGAGCAGTGGATGCAGTGACTAACAGTGGAGCAGTGGAAGCAGTGACTAACAGTGGAGCAGTGGAAGTAGTGACTAACAGTGGAGCAGTGGAAGCAGTGACTAACAGTGGAGCAGTGGATGCAGTGACTAACAGTGGAGCAGTGGAAGCAGTGACTAACAAGCAGTGGAAGCAGTGACTAACAAGCAGTGTAAGCAGTGACTAACAGTGGAGCAGTGGAAGCAGTGACTAACAGTGGAGCAGTGGAAGCAGTGACTAACAGTGGAGCAGTGGAAGCAGTGACTAACAGTGGAGCAGTGGAAGCAGTGACTAACAAGCAGTGGAAGCAGTGACTAACAGTGGAGCAGTGGAAGCAGTGACTAACAGTGGAGCAGTGGAAGCAGTGACTAACAGTGGAGCAGTGGATGCAGTGACTAACAGTGGAGCAGTGGAAGCAGTGACTAACAGTGGAGCAGTGGAAGCAGTGACTAACAAGCAGTGGAAGCAGTGACTAACAGTGGAGCAGTGGAAGCAGTGACTAACAAGCAGTGGAAGCAGTGACTAACAAACAGTGGAAGCAGTGACTAACAGTGGAGCAGTGGAAGCAGTGACTAACAAGCAGTGGAAGCAGTGACTAACAAGCAGTGGAAGCAGTGACTAACAGTGGAGCAGTGGAAGCAGTGACTAACAGTGGAGCAGTGGAAGCAGTGACTAACAATGGAGCAGTGGATGCAGTGACTAACAAGCAGTGGATGCAGTGACTAACAGTGGAGCAGTGGAAGCAGTGACTAACAGTGGAGCAGTGGAAGCAGTGACTAACAGTGGAGCAGTGGATGCAGTGACTAACAGTGGAGCAGTGGAAGCAGTGACTAACAGTGGAGCAGTGGATGCAGTGACTAACAGTGGAGCAGTGGAAGCAGTGACTAACAAGCAGTGGATGTAGTGACTAACAGTGGAGCAGTGGAAGCAGTGACTAACAGTGGAGCAGTGGATGCAGTGACTAACAGTGGAGCAGTGGAAGCAGTGACTAACAGTGGAGCAGTGGAAGCAGTGACTAACAGTGGAGCAGTGGAAGCAGTGACTAACAGTGGAGCAGTGGAAGCAGTGACTAACAGTGGAGCAGTGGAAGCAGTGACTAACAAGCAGTGGATGCAGTGACTAACAGTGGAGCAATGGAAGCAGTGACTAACAAGCAGTGGAAGCAGTGACTAACAGTGGAGCAGTGGAAGCAGTGACTAACAAGCAGTGGAAGCAGTGACTAACAAGCAGTGGAAGCAGTGACTAACAGTGGAGCAGTGGAAGCAGTGACTAACAAGCAGTGGAAGCAGTGACTAACAGTGGAGCAGTGGAAGCAGTGACTAACAAGCAGTGGAAGCAGTGACTAACAAACAGTGGAAGCAGTGACTAACAGTGGAGCAGTGGAAGCAGTGACTAACAAGCAGTGGAAGCAGTGACTAACAAGCAGTGGAAGCAGTGACTAACAGTGGAGCAGTGGAAGCAGTGACTAACAAGCAGTGGAAGCAGTGACTAACAGTGGAGCAGTGGAAGCAGTGACTAACAAGCAGTGGAAGCAGTGACTAACAAGCAGTGGAAGCAGTGACTAACAGTGGAGCAGTGGAAGCAGTGACTAACAAGCAGTGGAAGCAGTGACTAACAGTGGAGTAGTGGAAGCAGTGTCTAACAAGCAGTGGAAGCAGTGACTAACAGTGGAGCAGTGGAAGCAGTGACTAACAAGCAGTGGAAGCAGTGACTAACAGTGGAGCAGTGGAAGCAGTGACTAACAGTGGAGCAGTGGAAGCAGTGACTAACAGTGGAGCAGTGGAAGCAGTGACTAACAGTGGAGCAGTGGAAGCAGTGACTAACAGTGGAGCAGTGGAAGCAGTGACTAACAGTGGAGCAGTGGAAGCAGTGACTAACAGTGGAGCAGTGGAAGCAGTGACTAACAGTGGAGCAGTGGAAGCAGTGACTAACAGTGGAGCAGTGGAAGCAGTGACTAACAAGCAGTGGAAGCAGTGACTAACAGTGGAGCAGTGGAAGTAGTGACTAACAGTGGAGCAGTGGAAGCAGTGACTAACAGTGGAGCAGTGGATGCAGTGACTAACAGTGGAGCAGTGGAAGCAGTGACTAACAAGCAGTGGAAGCAGTGACTAACAAGCAGTGTAAGCAGTGACTAACAGTGGAGCAGTGGAAGCAGTGACTAACAGTGGAGCAGTGGAAGCAGTGACTAACAGTGGAGCAGTGGAAGCAGTGACTAACAGTGGAGCAGTGGAAGCAGTGACTAACAAGCAGTGGAAGCAGTGACTAACAGTGGAGCAGTGGAAGCAGTGACTAACAGTGGAGCAGTGGAAGCAGTGACTAACAGTGGAGCAGTGGATGCAGTGACTAACAGTGGAGCAGTGGAAGCAGTGACTAACAGTGGAGCAGTGGAAGCAGTGACTAACAAGCAGTGGAAGCAGTGACTAACAGTGGAGCAGTGGAAGCAGTGACTAACAAGCAGTGGAAGCAGTGACTAACAAACAGTGGAAGCAGTGACTAACAGTGGAGCAGTGGAAGCAGTGACTAACAAGCAGTGGAAGCAGTGACTAACAATCAGTGGAAGCAGTGACTAACAGTGGAGCAGTGGAAGCAGTGACTAACAAGCAGTGGAAGCAGTGACTAACAGTGGAGCAGTGGAAGCAGTGACTGACAAGCAGTGGAAGCAGTGACTAACAAGCAGTGGAAGCAGTGACTAACAGTGGAGCAGTGGAAGCAGTGACTAACAAGCAGTGGAAGCAGTGACTAACAGTGGAGTAGTGGAAGCAGTGACTAACAAGCAGTGGAAGCAGTGACTAACAGTGGAGCAGTGGAAGCAGTGACTAACAAGCAGTGGAAGCAGTGACTAACAGTGGAGCAGTGGAAGCAGTGACTAACAGTGGAGCAGTGGAAGCAGTGACTAACAGTGGAGCAGTGGAAGCAGTGACTAACAGTGGAGCAGTGGAAGCAGTGACTAACAGTGGAGCAGTGGAAGCAGTGACTAACAGTGGAGCAGTGGAAGCAGTGACTAACAGTGGAGCAGTGGAAGCAGTGACTAACAGTGGAGCAGTGGAAGCAGTGACTAACAGTGGAGCAGTGGAAGCAGTGACTAACAAGCAGTGGAAGCAGTGACTAACAGTGGAGCAGTGGAAGTAGTGACTAACAGTGGAGCAGTGGAAGCAGTGACTAACAGTGGAGCAGTGGATGCAGTGACTAACAGTGGAGCAGTGGAAGCAGTGACTAACAAGCAGTGGAAGCAGTGACTAACAGTGGAGCAGTGGAAGCAGTGACTAACAGTGGAGCAGTGGAAGCAGTGACTAACAAGCAGTGGAAGCAGTGACTAACAAGCAGTGTAAGCAGTGACTGACAGTGGAGCAGTGGAAGCAGTGACTAACAGTGGAGCAGTGGAAGCAGTGACTAACAGTGGAGCATTGGAAGCAGTGACTAACAGTGGAGCAGTGGAAGCAGTGACTAACAAGCAGTGGAAGCAGTGACTAACAGTGGAGCAGTGGAAGCAGTGACTAACAGTGGAGCAGTGGAAGCAGTGACTAACAGTGGAGCAGTGGATGCAGTGACTAACAGTGGAGCAGTGGAAGCAGTGACTAACAGTGGAGCAGTGGAAGCAGTGACTAACAAGCAGTGGAAGCAGTGACTAACAGTGGAGCAGTGGAAGCAGTGACTAACAGTGGAGCAGTGGATGCAGTGACTAACAGTGGAGCAGTGGAAGCAGCGACTAACAAGCAGTGGATGCAGTGACTAACAGTGGAGCAGTGGAAGCAGTGACTAACAGTGGAGCAGTGGAAGCAGTGACTAACAGTGGAGCAGTGGAAGCAGTGACTAACAAGCAGTGGCAGCAGTGACTAACAGTGGAGCAGTGGAAGCAGTGACTAACAGTGGAGCAGTGGATGCAGTGACTAACAGTGGAGCAGTGGAAGCAGTGACTAACAGTGGAGCAGTGGAAGCAGTGACTAACAGTGGAGCAGTGGAAGCAGTGACTAACAGTGGAGCAGTGGAAGCAGTGACTAACAGTGGAGCAGTGGAAGCAGTGACTAACAAGCAGTGGAAGCAGTGACTAACAGTGGAGCAGTGGAAGCAGTGACTAACAAGCAGTGGAAGCAGTGACTAACAGTGGAGCAGTGGAAGCAGTGACTAACAAGCAGTGGATGCAGTGACTAACAGTGGAGCAGTGGAAGCAGTGACTAACAGTGGAGCAGTGGAAGCAGTGACTAACAAGCAGTGGAAGCAGTGACTAACAAGCAGTGGAAGCAGTGACTAACAGTGGAGCAGTGGAAGCAGTGACTAACAAGCAGTGGAAGCAGTGACTAACAGTGGAGCAGTGGATGCAGTGACTAACAAGCAGTGGAAGCAGTGACTAACAGTGGAGCAGTGGAAGCAGTGACTAACAGTGGAGCAGTGGAAGCAGTGACTAACAAGCAGTGGAAGCAGTGACTAACAAGCAGTGTAAGCAGTGACTAACAGTGGAGCAGTGGAAGCAGTGACTAACAGTGGAGCAGTGGAAGCAGTGACTAACAGTGGAGCAGTGGAAGCAGTGACTAACAAGCAGTGGAAGCAGTGACTAACAAGCAGTGGAAGCAGTGACTAACAGTGGAGCAGTGGAAGCAGTGACTAACAAGCAGTGGAAGCAGTGACTAACAGTGGAGCAGTGGATGCAGTGACTAACAAGCAGTGGAAGCAGTGACTAACAGTGGAGCAGTGGAAGCAGTGACTAACAGTGGAGCAGTGGAAGCAGTGACTAACAGTGGAGCAGTGGAAGCAGTGACTAACAGTGGAGCAGTGGAAGCAGTGACTATCAAGCAGTGGAAGCAGTGACTAACAGTGGAGCAGTGGAAGCAGTGACTAACAAGCAGTGGATGCAGTGACTAACAGTGGAGCAGTGGAAGCAGTGACTAACAGTGGAGCAGTAGAAGCAGTGACTAACAGTGGAGCAGTGGATGCAGTGACTAACAGTGGAGCAGTGGAAGCAGTGACTAACAAGCAGTGGATGCAGTGACTAACAGTGGAGCAGTGGAAGCAGTGACTAACAGTGGAGCAGTGGAAGCAGTGACTAACAAGCAGTGGAAGCAGTGACTAACAGTGGAGCAGTGGAAGCAGTGACTAACAAGCAGTGGAAGTAGTGACTAACAGTGGAGCAGTGGAAGCAGTGACTAACAAGCAGTGGAAGCAGTGACTAACAGTGGAGCAGTGGATGCAGTGACTAACAGTGGAGCAGTGGAAGCAGTGACTAACAAGCAGTGGATGCAGTGACTAACAGTGGAGCAGTGGAAGCAGTGACTAACAGTGGAGCAGTGGAAGCAGTGACTAACAGTGGAGCAGTGGAAGCAGTGACTAACAAGCAGTGGAAGCAGTGACTAACAGTGGAGCAGTGGAAGCAGTGACTAACAGTGGAGCAGTGGATGCAGTGACTAACAGTGGAGCAGTGGAAGCAGTGACTAACAAGCAGTGGATGCAGTGACTAACAGTGGAGCAGTGGAATCAGTGACTAACAGTGGAGCAGTGGAAGCAGTGACTAACAGTGGAGCAGTGGAAGCAGTGACTAACAAGCAGTGGAAGCAGTGACTAACAGTGGAGCAGTGGAAGCAGTGACTAACAGTGGAGCAGTGGATGCAGTGACTAACAGTGGAGCAGTGGAAGCAGTGACTAACAGTGGAGCAGTGGAAGCAGTGACTAACAGTGGAGCAGTGGAAGCAGTGACTAACAGTGGAGCAGTGGAAGCAGTGACTAACAGTGGAGCAGTGGAAGCAGTGACTAACAGTGGAGCAGTGGAAGCAGTGACTAACAAGCAGTGGAAGCAGTGACTAACAGTGGAGCAGTGGAAGCAGTGACTAACAGTGGAGCAGTGGAAGCAGTGACTAACAGTGGAGCAGTGGAAGCAGTGACTAACAAGCAGTGGAAGCAGTGACTAACAGTGGAGCAGTGGAAGCAGTGACTAACAGTGGAGCAGTGGAAGCAGTGACTAACAGTGGAGCAGTGGAAGCAGTGACTAACAGTGGAGCAGTGGAAGCAGTGACTAACAGTGGAGCAGTGGAAGCAGTGACTAACAGTGGAGCAGTGGAAGCAGTGACTAACAGTGGATCAGTGGAAGCAGTGACTAACAGTGGGCAGTGGAAGCAGTGACTAACAGTGGAGCAGTGGAAGCAGTGACTAACAAGCAGTGGAAGCAGTGACTAACAGTGGAGCAGTGGAAGCAGTGACTAACAAGCAGTGGAAGCAGTGACTAACAGTGGAGCAGTGGAAGCAGTGACTAACAAGCAGTGGAAGCAGTGACTAACAGTGGAGCAGTGGAAGCAGTGACTAACAGTGGAGCAGTGGAAGCAGTGACTAACAGTGGAGCAGTGGAAGCAGTGACTAACAAGCAGTGGAAGCAGTGACTAACAGTGGAGCAGTGGAAGCAGTGACTAACAGTGGAGCAGTGGAAGCAGTGACTAACAGTGGAGCAGTGGAAGCAGTGACTAACAGTGGAGCAGTGGAAGCAGTGACTAACATTGGAGCAGTGGAAGCAGTGACTAACAGTGGAGCAGTGGAAGCAGTGACTAACAAGCAGTGGAAGCAGTGACTAACAGTGGAGCAGTGGAAGCAGTGACTAACAGTGGAGCAGTGGATGCAGTGACTAACAGTGGAGCAGTGGAAGCAGTGACTAACAGTGGAGCAGTGGAAGCAGTGACTAACAGTGGAGCAGTGGAAGCAGTGACTAACAGTGGAGCAGTGGAAGCAGTGACTAACAGTGGAGCAGTGGAAGCAGTGACTAACAGTGGAGCAGTGGAAGCAGTGACTAACAGTGGGCAGTGGAAGCAGTGACTAACAAGCAGTGGAAGCAGTGACTAACAAGCAGTGGAAGCAGTGACTAACAGTGGAGCAGTGGAAGCAGTGACTAACAGTGGAGCAGTGGAAGCAGTGACTAACAGTGGAGCAGTGGATGCAGTGACTAACAGTGGAGCACTGGAAGCAGTGACTAACAAGCAGTGGAAGCAGTGACTAACAGTGGAGCAGTGGAAGCAGTGACTAACAGTGGAGCAGTGGAAGCAGTGACTAACAGTGGAGCAGTGGATGCAGTGACTAACAGTGGAGCAGTGGAAGCAGTGACTAACAAGCAGTGGAAGCAGTGACTAACAGTGGAGCAGTGGAAGTAGTGACTAACAAGCAGTGGAAGCAGTGACTAACAGTGGAGCAGTGGAAGCAGTGACTAACAGTGGAGCAGTGGAAGCAGTGACTAACAAGCAGTGGAAGCAGTGACTAACAAGCAGTGGAAGCAGTGACTAACAGTGGAGCAGTGGAAGCAGTGACTAACAGTGGAGCAGTGGAAGCAGTGACTAACAAGCAGTGGAAGCAGTGACTAACAGTGGAGCAGTGGAAGTAGTGACTAACAAGCAGTGGAAGCAGTGACTAACAGTGGAGCAGTGGATGCAGTGACTAACAGTGGAGCAGTGGAAGCAGTGACTAACAGTGGAGCAGTGGAAGCAGTGACTAACAGTGGAGCAGTGGAAGCAGTGACTAACAGTGGCGCAGTGGAAGCAGTGACTAACAGTGGAGCAGTGGAAGCAGTGACTAACAGTGGAGCAGTGGAAGCAGTGACTAACAAGCAGTGGAAGCAGTGACTAACAGTGGAGCAGTGGAAGCAGTGACTAACAAGCAGTGGATGCAGTGACTAACAGTGGAGCAGTGGAAGCAGTGACTAACAGTGGAGCAGTGATGCAGTGACTAACAGTGGAGCAGTGGAAGCAGTGACTAACAGTGGAGCAGTGGAAGCAGTGACTAACAAGCAGTGGATGCAGTGACTAACAGTGGAGCAGTGGAAGCAGTGACTAACAAGCAGTGGAAGCAGTGACTAACAGTGGAGCAGTGGAAGCAGTGACTAACAGTGGAGCAGTGGAAGCAGTGACTAACAAGCAGTGGAAGCAGTGACTAACAGTGGAGCAGTGGAAGCAGTGACTAACAGTGGAGCAGTGGAAGCAGTGACTAACAAGCAGTGGAAGCAGTGACTAACAGTGGAGCAGTGGAAGCAGTGACTAACAGTGGAGCAGTGGAAGCAGTGACTAACAGTGGAGCAGTGGATGCAGTGACTAACAGTGGAGCACTGGAAGCAGTGACTAACAAGCAGTGGAAGCAGTGACTAACAGTGGAGCAGTGGAAGCAGTGACTAACAGTGGAGCAGTAGAAGCAGTGACTAACAGTGGAGCAGTGGATGCAGTGACTAACAGTGGAGCAGTGGAAGCAGTGACTAACAAGCAGTGGATGCAGTGACTAACAGTGGAGCAGTGGAAGCAGTGACTAACAGTGGAGCAGTGGAAGCAGTGACTAACAAGCAGTGGAAGCAGTGACTAACAGTGGAGCAGTGGAAGCAGTGACTAACAAGCAGTGGAAGTAGTGACTAACAGTGGAGCAG
>JAXIVJ010017087.1:0-27052 GCA_036785665.1 Chirona hameri | reverse complement strand
TCCTCATTTGCATCCCTCGCCTCTGTCCGGATCGTTTGCTGTCGATCCTCGTCTCCCCTCTCGTCCCGTCGGTCCCCTTCTGACCCCCGCTGGGTCATGGGGGTCGCATTGGCCCGCCTGTGGGTGGTCGAACGCCATCTCATTAACTAACTCGCGCCGACCGCGCCACAACCACGCGCGGTCCATGAATGAACCCAATTGCGGTGCATTCCTTTGGACGCTGTCAAACTGACAGGACGAGCCCAATAACAGCCGACATGGACGCTCCTCTCCCATCGAAAACGACCATGTCCGTCAATGGGGGTCACGTGATCACGCCGCTCGGCCGTCAATGAGGGTCACGTGATCACGTCGAGGCTCGGATGGGAGCTGTTTTCGCAGTGGGTGGGTGCCGCAGCATGCTGGGCAGATTGCCGCTCTGGGATAGGCGGTATGCGGTGTAGGTGGGGGGGGGGGGGGGGGGCAGAGGCGAGAGCAGCTCTGGCAGCTACAGATCCGTTATTATCCAGGAAATCTAAGAAAAGACTTCTTGAAGTATCCGGCGTATTAATACGTACTTGCATTTTGGTTTTGTTATCCATCATGGTACGCTGAGTTACACGCCTAATGCTATGTATCGGGCTGGGATTACAACAGCATGTAGTTCACATACTAGTTGAGCCGTTGCAATCCATAGTTTACACCTTGTAATACGTAGGTGTTGATGTAACAGGGCTATAAGCCAGTTGTTATATACTCTGACGAAGTAAATGTTTTATGGGTTTGACTCACAGTATCCTAAGTTATACTCATCTGTTGTATTGCTGTGACAATATCGACTATACAGTGGTTTGGATGTTATACTCATCTGTTGTATTGCTGTAACAATATCGACTATACAGTGGTTTGGATGTTATACTCATCTGTTGTATTGCTGTGACAATATCGACTTGACAGTGGTTTGGATGTTATTCTCATCTGTTGTATTGCTGTAACAATATCGACTATACAGTGGTTTGGATGTTATACTCATCTGTTGTATTGCTGTGACAATATCGACTATACAGTGGTTTGGATGTTATACTCATCTGTTGTATTGATGTGACAATATCGACTTGACAGTGGTTTGGATGTTATACTCATCTGTTGTATTGCTGTGACAATATCGACTATACAGTGGTTTGGATGTTATACTCATCTGTTGTATTTCTGTGACAATATCGACTTGACAGTGGTTTGGATGTTATACTCATCTGTTGTATTGCTGTAACAATATCGACTATACAGTGGTTTGGATGTTATACTCATCTGTTGTATTGCTGTGACAATATCGACTTGACAGTGGTTTGGATGTTATACTCATCTGTTGTATTGCTGTGACAATATCGACTTGACAGTGGTTTGGATACATTTCCTTTAGCGGCGTAGAATTATTATTCTTCACGCTCGGACCGCATCTCCGCAGAGATGGAACAAACACAAAAATGTCATGTCTGTGGTATAGCGCTTTGTTTTGAGGTACGTCATTAGGAGAATTTGAACTGGCTTTTCTGCTATCATTTGATGACGGTACAAAACTCATCTATCGTGGTTGGTCATGCACGGATATATTATGGGCTTGACAAATTATATATGTGCAATCCTAAGAAACTAGAGTAGGTACGCAAGTAGGATTTCTGGGAAACACCCACAAAGCAAAAGCAGTGTAAATACAATATAATAAGGAAAAACATCATGTCATCTTCGATGCGATATTTCTGTCGATGCTTTTTCGTCGAAGTGTTACGAATCTTAATTTGGTTTTGTTAATTGTAATTTGGTTTGGGAATTAATTTAACACGAATTTGTGTTGTAATTAGACGCCCAGTCGATAGACATACCTGCTACTTTATAACTTCTTTATATCTTCCCAAATTAGACATTACCATGCCAATTTCAATGGCATGACTTACTTCTCTGGAGGCAGTTTCTGTGCCTGAAGCAAACTATGGAACCACGAGCTTCTTCTATCATTTGGACAACTTCGAAAATTGTATCATAAGAATCTAAAATTCATCGTTAGCGCCAGCCATAGCTTTCTCAGATTGCAGTTTATATCTTGCTAACGGGAAACTCGTCTCCCTATGTATGATTGCCCGAACTTTGACTGTCGCTTGTGGTTCGAAACTTCAGTAACCTTCGAGTGTTATTTTAATTCCAAGTAAAATGTAACAAGTATAATTTGCATAGTCGAAGGACACATTCATAACTTTCAGATCCAAAATCAGTGCATTGGGTAGAAGGAAATTATCAATTCGAAAACCGACTACAGTATATATACTTCCATGAGGTGTATTTTGTCTTGGTTATACATATAAGATCGCTAGCGCATCTGGATGAAGTAGCATTTCTTGCATCCATTGATAACAAACACCACTGTCGCACCATACACCACTGATACACACCACTGTCGCACCATACACCACTGATACACACCACTGATAACACCACTGTCGCACCATACACCACTGATACACACCATTGATAACACCACTGTCGCACCATACACCACTGATACACACCATTGATAACACCACTGTCGCACCATACACCACTGATACACACCATTGATAACACCACTGTCGTGTGGTAGCTACCATTGATAACACCACTGTCGCACCATACACCATTGATAACACCACTGCCGCACCATACACCACTGATACACACCATTGATAACACCACTGTCGCACCATACACCATTGATAACACCACTGTCGCACCATACACCACTGATACACACCATTGATAACACCACTGTCGCACCATACACCACTGATACACACCATTGATAACACCACTGTCGCACCATACACCACTGATACACACCATTGATAACACCACTGTCGCACCATACACCACTGATACACACCATTGATAACACCACTGTCGCACCATACACCACTGATACACACCATTGATAACACCACTGTCGCACCATACACCACTGATACACACCATTGATAACACCACTGTCGCACCATACACCACTGATACACACCATTGATAACACCACTGTCGCACCATACACCACTGATACACACCACTGATAACACCACTGTCGCACCATACACCACTGATACACACCATTGATAACACCACTGTCGCACCATACACCATTGATACACACCATTGATAACACCACTGTCGCACCATACACCACTGATACACACCATTGATAACACCACTGTCGCACCATACACCACTGATACACACCATTGATAACACCACTGTCGCACCATACACCACTGATACACACCACTGATAACACCACTGTCGCACCATACACCACTGATACACACCATTGATAACACCACTGTCGCACCATACACCATTGATACACACCATTGATAACACCACTGTCGCACCATACACCACTGATACACACCATTGATAACACCACTGTCGCACCATACACCACTGATACACACCATTGATAACACCACTGTCGCACCATACACCACTGATACACACCATTGATAACACCACTGTCGCACCATACACCACTGATACACACCATTGATAACACCACTGTCGCACCATACACCACTGATACACACCATTGATAACACCACTGTCGCACCATACACCACTGATACACACCATTGATAACACCACTGTCGCACCATACACCATTGATAACACCACTGTCGCACCATACACCACTGATACACACCATTGATAACACCACTGTCGCACCATACACCATTGATAACACCACTGTCGCACCATACACCACTGATACACACCATTGATAACACCACTGTCGCACCATACACCATTGATAACACCACTGTCGCACCATACACCATTGATAACACCACTGTCGCACCATACACCACTGATACACACCACTGATAACACCACTGTCGCACCATACACCACTGATACACACCATTGATAACACCACTGTCGCACCATACACCATTGATACACACCATTGATAACACCACTGTCGCACCATACACCACTGATACACACCATTGATAACACCACTGTCGCACCATACACCACTGATACACACCATTGATAACACCACTGTCGCACCATACACCATTGATACACACCACTGATAACACCACTGTCGCACCATACACCACTGATACACACCATTGATAACACCACTGTCGCACCATACACCACTGATACACACCATTGATAACACCACTGTCGCACCATACACCATTGATAACACCACTGTCGCACCATACACCACTGATACACACCATTGATAACACCACTGTCGTGTGGTAGCTACCATTGATAACACCACTGTCGCACCATACACCATTGATAACACCACTGCCGCACCATACACCACTGATACACACCATTGATAACACCACTGTCGCACCATACACCACTGATACACACCATTGATAACACCACTGTCGCACCATACACCACTGATACACACCATTGATAACACCACTGTCGCACCATACACCACTGATACACACCATTGATAACACCACTGTCGCACCATACACCACTGATACACACCATTGATAACACCACTGTCGCACCATACACCACTGATACACACCATTGATAACACCACTGTCGCACCATACACCATTGATAACACCACTGTCGCACCATACACCACTGATACACACCATTGATAACACCACTGTCGCACCATACACCACTGATACACACCACTGATAACACCACTGTCGCACCATACACCACTGATACACACCATTGATAACACCACTGTCGCACCATACACCATTGATACACACCATTGATAACACCACTGTCGCACCATACACCACTGATACACACCATTGATAACACCACTGTCGCACCATACACCACTGATACACACCATTGATAACACCACTGTCGCACCATACACCACTGATACACACCACTGATAACACCACTGTCGCACCATACACCACTGATACACACCATTGATAACACCACTGTCGCACCATACACCATTGATACACACCATTGATAACACCACTGTCGCACCATACACCACTGATACACACCATTGATAACACCACTGTCGCACCATACACCACTGATACACACCATTGATAACACCACTGTCGCACCATACACCACTGATACACACCATTGATAACACCACTGTCGCACCATACACCACTGATACACACCATTGATAACACCACTGTCGCACCATACACCACTGATACACACCATTGATAACACCACTGTCGCACCATACACCACTGATACACACCATTGATAACACCACTGTCGCACCATACACCATTGATAACACCACTGTCGCACCATACACCACTGATACACACCATTGATAACACCACTGTCGCACCATACACCATTGATAACACCACTGTCGCACCATACACCACTGATACACACCATTGATAACACCACTGTCGCACCATACACCACTGATACACACCATTGATAACACCACTGTCGTGTGGTAGCTACCATTGATAACACCACTGTCGCACCATACACCATTGATAACACCACTGTCGCACCATACACCATTGATAACACCACTGTCGCACCATACACCACTGATACACACCATTGATAACACCACTGTCGTGTGGTAGCTACCATTGATAACACCACTGTCGCACCATACACCATTGATAACACCACTGTCGCACCATACACCACTGATACACACCATTGATAACACCACTGTCGTGTGGTAGTTACCAGCCGTTGTGTGTCACTTTGCCACAAACTATTACAACAGGTTCCGTCGTAGTCTGTCGTGAGGCTTATGACGGGCCCAGTAAGAAAACTGGACGGATTTGGCCGGTCTTCTGGCAACCAAGTCCTAATGAACATGACATACAAAATGATATTTGCACCATTGTTGTTTTTATCCGGGACTAAGCGGTCTTAAAATGCTTACGTCGAAGGGTAATAATTGACATACTAAGCTTGGCACGTGCCACATGCTTGGTGTCCTTCGAGAGATCAGGCACTTGATTACGTTCCCCGCTAACTAAGCAGGCGAGGGAAAAACGCTGTCCCACCACGGCGTCGCCGCAAAACAGGATTTGTGAACTTCAGTGGCCTTAATTCGATAAATATCCACTTAACGAGAGGATATGTGACTTTTGTCTCGATGGAGCACTTTACGAGGAATAACACTATGGTTTCGACATATGTAGTTTATTCTTTCAGCATAATCCATTATTATAACTGAATGCTCAGAACTATATTGCTTCACCTGTTGGATGTATTTAATTCCAACATTGCAATGCAAAAGATATATAAAAATGTTGTTTGTATTGCAAATTGCAATGAGTTATTCCATAAGCCTGGTATCATTTGATCATGTGAATTAAACAGTATAATCTCTGACTTCAAGAACAGACGTTTTTTAGTACCACCTACGTTGAAAAATTGATAAATCCTTCTAAATAGCAGTCAACGTGACAAATCTGGAATACCTATGTCCTACCATTTCATGTATTACTTAAAGGATTTTATTTCAGCTGACTTGGCTTTACATATGATCAGCTACCCAGTAAAATGCATCATTCAAATTAGGTACAGTTAATGTGACGCATTTGACGCTCCACATCGTATTGCATTAAAAGCAGCACACACACACACACACACACACACACACACACACACACACACACACACACACACACACACACACACACACACACACACACACACACACACACACACACACACACACACACACACACACACACACACACACACACCCGCACCCGCACCCGCACCCGCACCCGCACCCGCACCCGCACCCGCACCCGCACCCGCACCCGCACCCGCACCCGCACCCGCACCCGCACCCGCACCCGCACCCGCACCCGCACCCGCACCCGCACCCGCACCCGCACCCGCACCCGCACCCGCACCCGCACCCGCACCCGCACCCGCACCCGCACCCGCACCCGCACCCGCACCCGCACCCGCACCCGCACCCGCGCCCGCACCCGCGCGCCCGCGCCCGCGCCCGCGCCCGCGCCCGCGCCCGCGCACGCGCACGCGCACGCGCACGCGCACACGAAAACGAACACGCACACGCACACGCACACGCACACGCACACGCCCACGCACACGCACACGCACACGCACACGCACACGCACACGCACACGCACACGCACACGCACACACACACACACACACACACACACACACACACACACACACACACACACACACACACACACACACACACACACACACACACACACACACACACACACAGACATACACGACACCGCTAAAGCTGCAGCGCCTTCTATTACTACACATCATCGCTTATCAAAGACAACATTGCGAAATTGTCCATAGTGTCCGTGGAAACGGAGACTTGTCTAGTTGCTGGTCAAATATCAACTAATCGCCCGGGATTAAAATTGCAGCACAGCATCAGACGTGGGCCTGGAGACATGTTGCACAATGGCCTGTGGAGATACAAGCCTCAAACTGGCACGATAAATGGAAAATGTATGCAAAAACATCAGTTAGTCACTGGTCTCTACTCCAGTGCTCAAGCCTCAACACAATATTTTCTTAAAGGCTTGCAAGCCTTGCATGACTTCATGGACGAAACAAGCACACACCAAATTAAAGCAAAGTGTACACGAGCTCACTCACCTGAACTCATTAGTTGAATTACATCCTTGACTTTTTAATGAAACAGTACACTTTATCCACAATGGTCTAAAGGGACATTACATAAACCATTTACGACAAAATTGTTAACGAAAAATGCCCGGACAATTTGAAGACCGCTACCAGTTCGCATTATCTGCGAAGTTTTACGACAGCCTGATGGAGGGAGGCTGATGGAGGGAGGATGATGGAGGGAGGATGATGGAGGGAGGCTGATGTGTGGCTGATATGTGGCTGATATGTGGCTGATGGAGGGAGGATGATGGAGGGAGGATGATGTGTGGCTGATATGTGGCTGATATGTGGCTGATGTGTGGTTGTTGTGTGGTTGATGTGTGGCTGATGTGTGGCTGATATGTTGCTGATATGTGGCTGATATATAGATGATGTGTGGTTGTTGTGTGGTTGATGTGTGGCTGATGTGTGGCTGATGTGTGGCTTATGTGTGGCTGGTGGAGGGACGCTGATGGAGGGAGGATGATGTGTGGCTGATGTGTGGCTGATGTGTGGCTGATGTGTGGCTGATGTGTAGCTGATGTGTGGCTGATGTGTGGCTGGTGGAGGGAGGTTGATGTGTGGATGTTGTGTGGCTGATGTGGGTTGATGTGTGACTGATGTATGGCTGATGTGTGGCTGATGTGTGGCTGATGTGTGGTTGATGTGTGAATGATGTATGGCTGATGTGTGGTTGATGTGTGGTTGATGTGTGGCTGATGTGTGGCTGATGTGTGGTTGATGTGTGACTGATGTATGGCTGATGTGTGGCTGATGTGTGGCTGATGTGTGGCTGATGTGTGGTTGATGTGTGGCTGATGTGTGGCTGATGTGTGGCTGATGGAGGGAGGCTGATGGAGGGAGGATGATGTGTGGCTGATGTGTGGCTGATGTGTGGCTGATGTGTGGCTGATGTGTGGCTACTTAGTGTGATTTACGTACTTCTTGAATACGTTTTTGCGTACGCTGATGTGTGTCTGAGCTGAATATGTTGTGACGTCGCTTCCGTGCGAACATATACAGCTCGTGTCCAGTATCTATCGTTCCCCTATGCAGGTGTTCCAGCCTTGAGCAAGACAAGCGCCGCGTCGCCAGCTAGACGGCCATCTGCCGGTCCGGTCCGGTCCGGTCCGGTCCGGTCCGGTCCGGTCCGGTCCGGTCCGGTCCGGTCCGGTGCGGTGCGGTCCGGTCCGGTCGGACGAATTGTCACCCGAGGGACGTCTCTGAGAGACAGGAGCCGTCCTCAGGAGCCGTCTCTGAGAGACAGGAGCCGTCCTCAGGAGCCGTCTCTGAGAGACAGGAGCCGTCCTCAGGAGCCGTCTCTGAGAGACAGGAGCCGTCCTCAGGAGCCGTCTCTGAGAGACAGGAGCCGTCCTCAGGAGCCGTCTCTGAGAGACAGGAGCCGTCCTCAGGAGCCGTCTCTGAGAGACAGGAGCCGTCCTCAGGAGCCGTCTCTGAGAGACAGGAGCCGTCCTCAGGAGCCGTCTCTGAGAGACAGGAGCCGTCCAGGAGCTCGCGCACGTGCCGTCGCCGCCGCCGTAACGACGGAACGCATTAATTGGCCAGCGTGGGGAGCGGGGGTGACCCTTGCGGGTTATCAGAATTCGCCAATGGTCGCCGGCGGAAACGCTGTGGGTGGTGGGATATGGATGAATGATGCAAGAGATATATGGAACGCATATAAGCTATTTGTAATTGCATTGCAGGTGTTGAAAGAGTGACAAAAAATGTACACTGTACAGGTGTTGAAGGAGGAGTGTTGGAGTTAATGCAGTGTGTAAAGGCAATGATAAGACGAGAGCACTTAGTTCCGGGATGCTGAGAGAAAAGGCTCTACTTCTCAAGATGTTTAAGTTAGTGAAGTTTACGCTTGTTTTAAAATGTTTAATGTTTAAAAAAACGATCATGGTTTGATGACGTCTGAGCAGTCTTCTTCCATACTTACGAACGCAATAGGGCTAATAAACATAATTATGTTCCACTCCCAGTTAATTGTATTATTTTGGCCATATCTCCTACATGACCTTCAGTTTGTCTTGGCCAATTTCTTCATTTTATTCAGAACTTACTTGATCTTTTTGTCTGAGTTGTTATGAAGCACTTCTTACAAATATTTTTTTACAGATCAAAGCAGGGCAAAGAAGGTTTATTTCTCCCAAGAAATATATAAGACCTAAGTGAAATACGGCAATTCGCAAACAATTGAAGCCATGCCAAATCATGACTTTCAGAATATTTTTAGCTATAAAACGCATTGGTACTGGTAAAGGCAAGCGTTCATGAACGCTATCGCTACTCTCGCGAATACTTGGCACTATCTACCTCCCGCGTCAATCCGCCGAACTATCAATGACTGTCTTATCTGTATTACAGTAGCACTGGTGAGCAAACTCGAGCCTACTACAGGCCACTCGGGCGTCGAGAGTGGCGTGTCGTACGCAAACATTCCGGCGGCATGCCATCGTAGCGCGCCGCCGCCGCGCCGCCGCCGCGCCGCCGCCGCTGCAGGCCTCGGTCAACAGACCTCGTCCCATCTGCAGCTAACCGCCGCCCTCTGCAACAAGCCGCCGCTGTAATCAGAAGCCCGGCCGCCATGGGGGCCGGCCCCGGCGCCGACCGGTCGCGACACGGCACGTGCGAGTGGTGTTGACCGAGAGGTATGGCGTGTGGCGATTTATGCCGGCCCTGCCTGATAAGCTGGCGGGGCGGCGGAGACGCTGAGAGCAGGGCGGCGGGAGACGGCAGGGCTGAGAGCAGGGCGGCGGGAGACGGCAGGGCTGAGAGCAGGGCGGCGGGAGACGGTAGGGCTGAGAGCAGGGCGGCGGGAGACGGCAGGGCTGAGAGCAGGGCGGCGGGAGACGGCAAGGCTGAGAGCAGGGCGGCGGGAGACGGCAGGGCTGAGAGCAGGGCGGCGGGAGACGGCAGGGCTGAGAGCAGGGCGGCGGGAGACGGCAGGGCTGAGAGCAGGGCGGCGGGAGACGGCAGGGCTGAGAGCAGGGCGGCGGGAGACGGCCGTGCCCGGGGCGGTATATCCAGATGCAGTACGGAGCGCGGTGATAATGTATGTGTCGAGACTCGAGAGTGAGGAACCACTGGAGTCACTGAGGCGAGACGGGCGCAGTTGAAGTGGTCCCTAAGACCGACAGATTGGCCCACTGGCGGATCTAGGGTCCGAGAATGGGGGGGGGCTAAAATTTCGCTCCGCTTCAGCAGCGAAAAGTTGTTGACCGGGGGGGGGAGGGGTGGAGTCGGGTCGTCAACGCCAAAAATCGTTGAGCGGATGGGGACCGGGGGGTGGAGTCGGGTCGACAACGCCAAAAATCGTTGAGCGGATGGGGACCGGGGGGTAGTGGTGTCGGGTTCTCAGAGACAGTCATTGACCGGGAGGATTGTTTTCTTCTTCTTAATTATCATTTCTTACAGCCAATGCAGGAACACGCGGGGCGTGCGACATCCTTGTATTGGATGCCCGCCAGGCGCCTGGGGGGTGGGGAGCATTTGCCCCTAATGCCCCCACTCCTCTGGATTCGCCAGTGGTAAAAACCAGACAAGCCCAATTTTACCTCTTCTGTCGTTTTCATTTTTTTTTGTAGCTGAGTTCATGCTGAGTCTGATCATGACTAGTTGGAAATGCTACAAATTGTGAGACCTCTACTCATAGCACCCATACAATGCACCGGGATAAGTACCTAAGCATGGTGCAAAATGGGTGTCAGATTTAAAATTGGTACCTGAAATTACTTGAGTCTGGATATGACCTGAGGCCAAAGTGGCCATCCCAAGCTATAGTAATTTAAAATAGCCTTGACAATGAAAAATATTAACTTTACCTACAAATTCACAAAGTGAGAATTTTATTTGGCTACATTTTTACAGGGAAAAGGAAAACAACGATACCCAAGTCTTAGTCACAATGCCTCAAATACTGTCGAAATGCGTTCCACGCACGCTATTCAGCGCTATAAACTTTGGCGCCAAAACGCGACGTTTTTTTAACTTACGTTGGTTACAGGAATCGCTCCAGATCGAAAATAGCGCCAGACCCGCCACGCATATTTGGAAATGTCGAATATAAAGTCAAGGCTCATCATACTTAGGGACAGTGGCGTACCGAGTATCAGCTATCAGGTCATGCAGGTCATGACCTGGTCCTTTGGACCCAAGGCGCCCATGCAAAGTTGACGCCCCTCCGATCAGTCACGACGCCCCTCTGGCCAGTGACGGAGCCACTCCGGCCAGTGACGGTACTCTTGTGGCCAGTGACGGCGCTCCCGGCCAGTGAGGGCGTCCCCTGCTATAGACGACGCCTCTCCGGCCCGTGACAGCGCCCCTCCGGCCAGTGACCACGCCCCTCCGGCGAGTGACGGCGCCCCTCCGACTAGTGACTGCCCCTCTTTGGCGAGTGACGGTGCCCCTCCGGCCAGTGACTCTCCTTCCGCACAGTGCGGAAGGAGAGGCCCCCCCCCCCTTGCAAAATTTCGCCAATATTGGTGGCGGCCCTGTCGATCGGGTGGCACCCCTCAAGGCAATGAATGGCCTGGTCCTTTGTGAATTTCTGCGTACACCACTGCTTATGGAGTCATAAGTCAGTCAACGCTCAAGATATTACTTTGACATTTAATTTGGGCATCGTCCTTACTCTGTTCTCCAATATATATATATATATATATATATATATATATATATATATATATATATATATATATATATATATATATATATATATATATATATATATATATATATATATATACATATATATATATATATATATATATATATATATATATATATATATATATATATATATATATATATATATTCAGGCCTTTTCATATGATTTGATATGTTATATGATTTTATGAAGAAAAACAAATTGGAGACAAAAATCCACCAAATCAAAATTTCCAAACATGTTCAAAAACCGGAATATATAGTGGAGAACGAAGTATAGACAATACCCACACCGAATTTCAAAGCAATATCTTTAGTTTTGGCTGACTTATGGCTACTTAAGTATGATGGGTCTGGATTTTGCATTGATCTCTATTATAACTAGATGGCCGACTACTGCGCTCAGGCCGCTCCCGACAGCAATTCACTAGCGAGGCAAAAATGTGTTTCTTCTTCTAAAGTTAACACTAAACCCTGCGTCGAAATTTGTAGTGTCTTGGAACTAAGGGCATCTTAGGTATTTCTGTGCAAGATATTTGATATTGTAATACAATTTTGTAATGAGAATAAGACAGGCTATCTATGGAATGCAAAAGTAAGGCATATTATCCAGTTTTTCAGCTGATAAGTGGTGCTGAAGTGGAGGTGTGTCGGAGCCTCAACTTTAAAATAGTCACGTGACTTCGCCTTTTTACCTCTTTACCGTGAAGCGCTCGCGACGTGAACTCGCGCGCGCGTGGTGGCTGCGTGTAAAACCTGAGGCAAAATTCGCTGTGAGGGGCTTGGTGCTGTGTCAGATTATATCAGTATTCAGTATTCAATTAAATTAAAAGCCAGTAACCAGAATTAAAAGTACCGTGGTTGGGATGTTGCGTTGAAGTGTCGTGTTGAACTTGTCACGCTGTTGGTACACGATAGCATAATGGTTGGGAGTTGAGGCGCGTTTTTGTCTCTAAATTTCGCACCATTTCGCATAAAATAGGTGACCTGGATTCAAGGGAGAACGGTGCCCGGTGCCCCACCCCCACCCCCCTGTTTCACCGCCTATGGATGCGAATCACGACTCCCTCAGGGCGATCTTAGGCGGCCGGAGTGCCCCCTCCGGCGGCCAGAGGGCCCCTCAGGCTGTCAGAGTGCCCCCTCAGGCGGCTAGAGTGCCCCCTCAGGCGGCTAGAGTAACCCCTCAGGCGGACAGAGTGTCCTCTCAGGCGGCCAGAGGGCCCCCTCAGGCGATCAGAGTGCCCCCTCAGGCGGTCAGAGTGCCCCCTCAGGCGGTCAGAGTGCCCCCTCAGGCGGTCAGAGGGCCCCTCAGGCGGCCAAAGGGCCCCTCATGCGGCCAAAGGGCCCTCTCAGGCGGCCAAGGGGCCCCCTCAGGCGGCCAGAGTGCCCCTCAGGCGAACAGAAGGCCCCTCAGGCGGCCAGAGGACCCCCTCAGGCGGCCAGAGTGCCCCCTCATTCGAGGCTCAAGGGGGGGGGGCATGGCCCCCTGCCCCCTCTGGATCCGCCACTGGCGCGTGCCGCGCCACACCGTGAGGGGTGTGCAAAGTATTTTGTTCCAAAACACTTTGCACACCCCTCACGCGGCACGCGCCACGCGCAGTGGTAGTCGCTCACGTGAGTCGGCACTGGTCTCAAACAGGGTAGGGTGGATGGGGCTACTCAGCAAAGAAGTCCGCTTGTCAATCGGACGTGCGGTTGGACCAAAGTGTTCCCTGACGCATGGAAGACGGCGTGTGTCGTCCCGATACCAAAATCAGGCGACCCTACTGTGCCATCGAACAATCGTCCTATTTCACTTCTCAGTGTCTTGTCAAAAATCTTGGAGAAAGTAGTATGCTGTCAACTGACTAGTTATCTTAGCTCGGCCTATCTGTTTAGCCCATCTCAGTATGCGTATAGGGTGCGCCACTCTACCGAGGACGCCGTGCTCGCCGCAGTCGAGCGCCTGGTCAAGAACAACGACAGAGGGCTCGTATCATCGGTACCGACAGTCGACCTATCCAAGGCGTTCGACAGCGTCGACCACGACGTCCTCCTCACAAAACTGTCTTGGTACGGTGTTATGAACATTGACTGGTTCCGTAATTATTTGAGCGGCCGAGGGCAGATTGTTCGGGGTGGACGACGCTGTTTGCCGGTGTCATGCGGAGTGCCCCAGGGCCGATTCTCTTTATATTGTTTACCGCCGACCTGCCGTGCTACTTGTCTCACGGAAGTCTGACTACCTACGCTGATGACACAGTGCACCTGGACTGCACGTCTCCGGACGGGTTCGTCCTCGATGATTTAAAAAACAGACTAGAAACCACCGTAAACGAGCTCCAGGCCTGGTTTAACGCTAATTCACTGAAAATGAACGAAGGAAAAACAGACTTCATGCTAGTCGGGTCCAGGCAAAATCTGAAAAAGTCGGCAAACTTCTACTTCAAAATCAGTGACTCGACAGTACGACCTTCGGAGGTCAAGGTTCTGAGCGTTATTATCGACGCCGGGCTGACTTGGGGGGCGCATGTGACGGCTGTAGTCCAGAAGTGTAACCGAATTCTTGTAACCCTGTACAAGTTTCGGCATTACTTCTCCAGTGATGTCATCAAAATTATCATTCAGGCCTACGTCTTTCCACACATCACTTACTGCCTGAGCGTTTGGGCTGCGGCTGCCAAGGGTCAGCTACACAAAATTCAAAAAATTATTAACTTTGCAGCGAGGCTGGTCACTGGATTCAAAAAGTATCACCACATCACACCGGCTCTTAAGTCACTGAACTGGCCAAGGATTGAGACTCTGGTGGTGCGCCGTGACCTTGTCAAAACGTTTAGCGCACTGATGCACGATGACTCGCCTGTAGCGATCCGGGAAATGTTCACCCGACGGAGCGACGTGTCGACAAGGCGGACTCGCGCCTCTGAGAGAGGTGACCTGCATGTGACCAAATGCAACCAGAGTGCATCGCAGCGGGTGTTTTCCCACCGTGCGGCTTTGGCGTGGAGCGTATACTCTCGCCATCTATCCGGAATAAGCCCACAGTCAACGCCTTCAAGGCGGCGTTACAGGATATGCCATGCTCTTAATTAAGTCTTAGCATGTTTTTTTACCGTGCCTCTGATTCGTTTTACTTTGTCGTTTTGCGGTGTTTTACGGTATTTCTTTTTACAATGTATTTGCGTATGGGTTTTGCCCATTTATGTACCCGACGTGGAACAGTAATACCCATACCTATGGAATGTTCTAATAAACTGAACTGAACTGATTGAGCTTCTCCAAAAGCTGGCGGGCATGACATGCCAATTTACAATATACACTTAGGCGGAAATAGAAATAGACTTAGGCGGCGGAATAGACTTAGGCGGCGGAAATAGGCGGGGCCGTTCGACCCGGTTTGACTGTTTTGCGGTCTGCACGCTTTCGTTTGTCAGATAATTCCTTCTTGGATATTTTTTTCGAAGCAATAATTTTACCAGAATTCTTCGCCTAAAACCCCATTGTATCCAACGAAACCATTTAAAATGTCAAGGATCGGCTCATTTGTTTTATTTTAGGCCTTATTTTTAGCGAATTTAACATGGGGGGCAATGGGCGGTCGGACGCTTTTGCCTCGTTACAGATGGCGCTAGTGTCGCCAGGCGGGAACGGGCAGCGAGCGGCCGGCCGTACGGCAGTCGGCTGTCTAGTTATATTATAGGTCAATGGGATTTTGTATTCGACATTTCCAAATGTGCACGCGCCACTTTCCCTCCCGCTACCAAATTGCTTCAAAATAAAGGAAACACGAACGAGGAAAAAATACCGTTTTTTTGTCGCAAAAGGTTATTTTTCGCAGTCAGTACCCATTTTGCATCGCCAGTTTCAGCGGATTTTGAAGGGGGATAATTTATATTTCCGCCCCTGTCGAGCTTGGGATGGGGGCTTTAGCCCCTGCCCCCTCCCCCCCCCCCCCCTGGATCCGCCAGTGCAGATTGCGGGTTGTTTAGATAGGATGCGGTTCGGCAGCTAAAATGAGGTGATGCAAGCGTGAAGAGGAATGGTACTCATTTGGTGTGTGAGCGTTGACTTTGTGATCAGAGGACCCAATGTAAGGAATTTGGACCTTCTTTACTTTAATGTCATCTTGTCATATTGTCAATGCTCACGTGAGTGATATCTCAAAATAAAAAAGGCAATGTTGGACCCGCTATAGAAGAACGATCGGAAGAGAAAAAAACTGGGGAACCCATTTGCGCAGGTACCGGTATATCGTGCGTACTGCGGACAATAGCTTCTCTAACTGCGACTAACGGTGGTTTTATAGTTTGTTTCCTGCTATTACACCTATACCCTGAACATAATTTACACCGCAACCAAAGCGTGCAACACTCCTTACTCCAGTAATCGCTCCAAATAGGTGTATCTTCTATGACCCAGATAACACATAACTCACGAGTGTATTACAGGGTGCCCAATGACCCACACCCAGCGTAATCTACTCGTTCACTCGTTTGACAAGGTGCAGACTTATCCCCGGCTCGTCGCCGTCTGTCAAACCACCTCTACGAGCCTGCAAACAAGCCTGTCTGCGGGCCGACAGCTGATAGGCAACGTCAAGAGCACACCCCCCCCTGCCGGCGGCGGGGGGGGGGGGCTCGGTAAGCAATGGGCACGTGCCGGCCTGGCAATCGACCGGCCGGCACGAGAGACGGAGTCACGAGCGGTGCTCGACGCGCCGGGATTACAGATTCACGGCAGAGCGGACCGTTTCGGAAGGTCGGACTCGTGCTCATGGATTAGTGGCAGGGGGAGATATGGCAGCTGTCTCTCTGCCGCGACAGCGCAGCTATGCAGTGTTGCCGGCGGCTGCTGCGGTCGCAGGGTGGCCATATGTCCGTGCACCGTCCACACTTCCTGACAGCTGCGATCGGGCACCACTCAGCTTTCAGCTCCGGACGAAAACCACTTGTTTAAAGACTACTATGTCAGTTTGTTGAAATGGAAGAGAATAGAATCACCTATTGCATTTGGAAGTGCAAGTGTTGATGTTTGCGGTGGATGTGTTTCGTTTAAAACATAGTGTGATTGCGACATGGCGACATGGCTGCATTGGTTCTGAAGTCATACAATATACTATCTCGCAATCATTGTAATTGTTCAGCCACATTTCATGCTGAATTCGCACGTGATGCAGTTCTTGCTTTCTGCACGCGCACGCAGTAAATAATTTCATTTGTCTGACATCGAAATCGCGCTTTGCTATTGAGCTATATATTGTAGCTATTTGTTAACCAACTGTCAGCTAACTCGAAATTATAATGACCATAATATGGTGATTATCGATTTGATGAACGACGGCTAAGATTGAAGTCGCAGGCATGGCGGCACGGGATTAAATAATTACACCACTCATGAGTATAAAAATGTGTTAATCGATGAGACGGAGCCGAGTCGATTAAAGGAAGTGTGATTTCTGTTTTGGAATGTAAAAAAATGCATAAGGTAAGTAGCTATTGGTTTGATTGTTGGATACGATGAAATTCACATCTGGAGCCCCTTTAGTTTAATTTTTACTTATATTGTTTTTTGTTTTGTTTCGATATCTATAAAACGATCGCCGAGATGATGAACGAGTGATGTTATGTAAAACGGTGCACAAAAGACAATACAATTACGGTCGCATCATGCAAGATAGAGAGACAAGTTTTCCACAGAATGTTCTTGCCACTGTTAACTTTATTATGTGCAAGTTTCGTAGCTCTAGATTGAAATCTTCGTCGAAAAATGGCCATCAAGAGTTGCGAGTTGGGGGGCAGACGGTACTGTCCGGCTGCTGCTATCAGCGCGCACGAGCTGTTTTGTCGAAATCCTATTGGCCGGCGCTAACGATATGCTAGCAGTTTCATCGATAGTTGCAGTACTTCTAGTAGCGGAAGCCCTCTGGAGTCTACCAGATAACTTTTGGCTGTCAGTCAGTCCCTGGGGTCTTTGGAATACCTCAGCAACTAGTGTGAATCTGGAAAAATGAAAGGCATGGTTCGATTCAGAAAATTATGTTCTATAAACCAGTGTCAATAACAACAAAGAAGCGATGTGAGAGGCACACTCCCTTTCATTGGCGGATCCAGAACGGTGTTTTTTGGGGGGACACGGGTGGTTTTGGGGGGCAAATTCCAAAAAGTCACACAATTCTGAAAACTCATCGGATTTTGCTTGATTTTGCATTGATAGTTGGTTTAAAACAAACTTTCCTTTGTAAAAGTTGCTTAGATTTTCTACTATATTAGGAAATGTGTCAATTTTGCGCCAATTTCAGAAGGTTTAGGAGGGCATGGCCGCTTTGCCCCCCTCCCCTTCCTGGATCCGCCAGTGCTCCCTTTAACGCATTTATTGAATAGCTGCATGCTATGTGAACAGATTGATACGCACGAATCTGGGTAACAGTTAAATGTTGAACGTAGATAACGGAGGTAATGCATGGGAACACCAAATTGATTAGTGTTATGCTGGTTGACCTTTTTGAAGTAAATAATGTTGATTGCCTACAGTGGCGGAGTTTCCTATACACTTGGTGGGGCGGGCGCCCCACGAACATTGTTTTTCCCCACCAACATTTATTTTTGCCCTACCAACTTTAAAAGAAACTGGAGCTGGTCAATATACTTGCACAAGTAACATCAACTACCTACTTCTGACATCTTTAAAATATGAAACTCATTCAATATGAGGAAGAGCTGCTATTGCTATATGTTTAACATTTATAAAAATAAATTAGGGATGATTTATAATTTAATGTATGTATAACATAAGCACAATATGACCGCGGCGGCGCCACCGGGGGGTCAGTAGGGTCAGTCGACCTCCCTGTTGTCGGGCAGGGGGGGGGGGCAAACATATCGTTTTGCCCCTCCTGTCATTTAAGGAGGCCCCTCCATGCTGCAAAGGGAAACATGCATCTCGCAGGCTCCATCGCGGAGGTCACAGGTGCCCCTGGAAGCCAGAGGGGGTCCTATGGAGGTCAGAGGGGGCCTTCGAAAGCCAGAGGAGGCCATCTGGAAGTCAGAGGGGAGGTCAGAGGTGGGCCTCTGGGGGTCAGAGGGGGTCCTTTGGAGGTCAGAAAGACCACCGAAATCCAGAGGGGCCCTCTGGAAGCCAGAGAGGCCCTCTGGAGGTCAAATGCCAGGGGTCTCCTGCAAGGGCGTAGGCAAGGGAGGAGGCAAGGGGCCATGGCCCCCCTGGAGGCCAGTCAGGCCCCTCTGGTGACCGAGCGAGGGCCCCCTGGGGGCCCCAGTGTTTTGGATTGTGTCAGGAGCCCGCGAAATGCCTTACGTCGCATAAAAGAACGCCCACCAACCTAAACAAATCATAACACGAATAAATAACAGCACTTCCTTGTCTGTTAAAGGCATGTATATGTAAATACGTACACAAGGGCCCAGGCAGTGTGGAGAGGGCCCTCTACCAGCTTTTAAAGGGCCCTGCCGATCTGCAGATGGTCCCTGCCGGCATTTAGAGGGCCCCTGTCGGTTGTAGAGGGCCTTCTGCCGGCATTTATGGGGCCCTACCGATATAAAGAGGGTCCCTGCTGATCTGGAGAGGGTCCTCTGACGGCCTTTAGAGAGCCCTGTCAATCTGTAGATCGACCTGTCAATCTGTAAAGGGCCTCTGTCGGCATTTAGAGGCCCCTGCCGACCTGTAGAGGGCCCTGACGGCCTTAAGAGGGCTCTTCCGGTCTGTGAGGGCCCTTCCAGTTTCTAGAGGGCCCTGTCGACCTTTAGCCGGTCATTAGAGGGCCCTGCCGACCTGTGGAGGGTCCTCTTCCAGCTTTTATGGGCCCTGTCGATCTGCAGAGTATCCCAGTCAATCTATAGAGGGCTCTCTTCCAGCCTTTAGATGGCCCTGCCGGCCTTTAGAGGGCCCTGGCGGCTTTTAGAGGGCCCTTCCGGCCTTTAGAGGACCCTTGCGGCCTGTATAGGGCCCTCCTGGCCTTTAGAGAGCCTTGTCGGCCTTTAGATGGCCCTGTCGGCATTTAGAGGGCCCTGCCGATCTGTAGATCGCCCTGCCAATCTGCAGAGGGACTCTATCGGCATTTAGAAGGCCCTGTCGACCTGTAGAGGGCCCTCTTCCAGCCCTTAGTGGCCCTGTCGATCTGCAGAGTGTCCCAGCCAATCTGTAGAGGGCCCTCTGTTGACCTTAAGAGGGCCCCGCCGATCTGTAGAGTGAGTGTAGAGGACCCTCGGCCGGCCTTTAGAGGGCCCTGTCGATCTGCAGATGGCCATCTGCCGGCCTTCAGAGGGCCCTGCTGATCTGTAGAGTGAGTGCAGAGGGCCCTCTGTCGGCCTTTAGAGGGCCCTGTCGATCTGCAGATGGCCATCTGCCGGCCTTCAGAGGGCCCTGCTGATCTGTAGAGTGAGTGCAGAGGGCCCTCTGTCGGCCTTTAGAGGGCCCTGTCGATCTGCAGATGGCCATCTGCCGGCCTTCAGAGGGCCCTGCTGATCTGTAGAGGGCCTTTGCTGTCCTTTAGAGGGTCCTGTGGTGGTAGAGGTGGTCTGCCGGTCGAGTGCAGGTGAGGCTCTCGAAGGAAGACCAATCAAAGTTCTCATTGTTTTCCAGTGTATGCTAGTAACGTCTGAGAGGAGTACAAGGCTTTGACAATGTACGAGTATTAACCCGGCATTGGCTGGGGTCTCAGACGAACACCATTGGCTGGGGTGTCGTTTTTCGCCCCCCTGGCTATCTTCCGAACCAATAACCGCAGCGTCGACCTGCAGAGATCGCCGATTGCTTTTTACGTTTGTTGCTTTTGCTTCTAGCTAGCTTTTAGCTATTCCCGAGATGTTTGGGGGTTTCTGGAGCGAAGTCCTAAAACTGGAAAATCTGACCTTTGATGACCTCTGGTGACCTCAACATTGACCTGACCTAAAAAAGACAGAAATACCTTCCATAGAGCTTGTCTCGACTCTCGAGCTATCTAACGCCGTTTTTCGCCTGTCGCTACGTTGCGTGGTTTTCGAGATCTTAGGGGGGCGGAATCCGCCCCCCCCCCCCAACCCCACCAGGGCGTGTAATTATCAGAGGCCCTCCAGGGCGCGTGTTAAGATATGACTATCGTGTTGTAGAAACCCCTCGTATCACAATGTGGTGTATTTTTTTCAAGAAAATTGATAAGCAAACGGTATCTAAAGCTTCCTATAAATCAAGATATAAGAAGCATGTTATTTCGTTATTTTGTAGAGATGTTGTAACTTCATCGTACATGTGCACAATCGGCATGTACGTTCTGCGTTGTTTCCTCAATCCGAATTGAAGAGGATTCAGGATATTAGTTTAATTAACCCGCGACCCGCTGGAGGTGGCAGAATCTGCCCCTCTCCCCCTCCCTGATTTTCTCAATAACTTGAAAACAATGATATAAGATATCGACTTCAACCTTAGAGTACCTTATTATGCATCCATTCTTCGTCTTATCATAACATTTCCATGAAAATCGTGTAGTACTTTGGGAGATGACATTTTAATCACGTCATGTCATGCCATTTTTGGTGGAAAAACAATAAATGTTTGAACAATCGTAGACAATCTAGTTTTGAAGCCAACTGCAAATAAAAAGCCGAAAGAAAAGAAATAACATTATATTGAAATGGCTATCGCGGATTTGTAAAATTTTGAGTTTTGACTCCCAAAAATAAAAATATATTTGTTCGTTGTCGAAGGTTATTTGTCACAACATACAACATACTGTACTACTTTAATTATGTGAGTCCCCTTTGGCTACGAGGGTCCCTCTGATCCCATCCCCCCCCCCCTCTGGGAGAAATCCTGTTTACGCCCCTGGTCCCCTGTAGGCCAGAGGGGGTCCTATGGAGGTCAGAGGTGCCCCTGAAGTCCAGAAGCGGCCCTCTAGAAGCCAGAGGGAAGGTGAGAGGAGACCTATGGAGGGCAAAGGCCCCTTTTCAAATGGAGGCCCCTCTAAAATGGAGGCCCCCTAAATTTATACTTGCCCCCCCTGACAAAAATCCGTCGCGCCGCCCCTGCAATATGGTACCAGCACCTTACACAGGGACGTAGCTAAGGGAGAAATGCCCCCCCCCCCCCCCAGGTCAACAACATATGGTTGAGAAGCGAAATTGGACTCTACCACCGACGTGCCCCCACCTCCCACCCACCCCCGATACAAATCCCAAATCCTGGCTACGTGCCTGATCTTACACCATTTTTATCAGAAAATATATCATGAAACTACAGCAGTTTTTCATTCACATTAAGTAAATTACTTCAAATCTGATACAACTTAGTGGAGTCGAGCATAAATGGCCTCACCAAACTTTAGTTATCACCACCACACCATTCCACAAACGTGAGAATGTAAAAAAAGAGCACAAAGTGTCAAGGAGTTTCAGAAGGTAGAAATAATCCTTTTCATCACAACTTGTCCGCAAAAGTTTCATTGCGCCGATTTTGTCACAACCTAAAATAACCTAGAGCTATACATTTCAGAAATATAAGACAATATTTAAAGAAAAAAAATCAAACAATGGTGAATGCCAACATTTGTATTGTAATTTTTCATTTTCTTTTCATTGTTAAAATCACAGTTTTTGAGGCAATGCTATGTATGCTATTTAGAAAATCTCATTCACAAGCTTTTTTAACTGTGACAAATCCTGCGTAAATGTTTCGTAAAATGTTTTTTACTGGGCGCCTAGGCCGTATGCATATATATATATGGCGGCGTATGTATTGGTATACTGTATGGTAAGATTCAGTGTTTTTCTGTCCATTTCCTGTCTTGGTAATGTTTGGTGGAGTGGAAGGCATTGTGGTTTCAATTAACTTGAAAATGATATTTGTTGGCTGGATGCCCTCTGCTCTTCCTGATATTATGGGGTGTAAAAATGGATAGTGTGCAGAAATGGTTTAATTTATATGTTGACTGTAGTCTTTTGGAGTAAATTTAAATATATCAAATTATGTCCATGCAAGGTGTATCTTGGTTTATTGTACCAGACAGTTAACATATTTGTTAGATAAAATCAGTCCCCTCTAATCTCTTGGTACTAAAAACCCAGTTTTAAAGGCAAGGCTATTTAGAAGAAGAAAAAAAACATTAACAAGTATTTTTGTTTTTGTGACAAATGCTGCATGAATGTTTCATATAAAAATGCTAAATTATTGTTATGCATCAGTTATGGTGTACCTACTTCAAGTACAATTATGCCCAATATTTTTTTTTAAATTCTGTAACCATTTTTCATTTAGTGTACACATTCACTGGTAGTGACTTTTGATGTTGCATAGCATGTAAGAATTGAATCACAAAGTATCTCTTATATGCTCTGTTTAGTGTGGTAAGAGGGGTGCATACCAACCTACCATTTTGTTCATATTTTGACAAATACCTTCCTGAAGATACCCAAGGAGGGAGAAACCTTTGTTCCTTAAGGACCTGTTGCAGTGCCTTGGTGTTTGGTATGCTAATGTTATGTTGTTGAGGCTACCTGAGCAGAGATGTGCCACGTCCTTGGTGTAAGGTGCAGTGTCCCTTTCCTGTCTTGGTAATGTTTGGTGGAGTGGAAGGCATTGTGGTTGCAATTAACTTGAAAATGAGATGTGTTGGATGTATGCCCTCTGCTATTCCTTCCTGATATTAGGGAGTGTAAACATGGATAGTGTGCAAAAAAATAGATTTATTTAGTTGTTGATTATAGTCTTTTGGAGTAGATTTAAATATTTCAAATTACCTATAGCCATGAAAAGTGCATTTTGGTTTATGGTACTAGACAATTAGCAGCTTTTTGGATTTAGCGCGCTGAGTCACTCGATCTCCCAGATTAACGCGCTGGTGACGTTCTACCGGGAGTCGGGACTCACCGAAGCATCTTAAGGGATTTGATTTTGCCCCACCAACTTATTTTGACAAACTCCACCCATGATTGCCTAAGACTTTTTAGTTTTTGGCAAGGCGTCGCCACCGGGGGGAGGGGCCACCCCCAGGATCCCTCCCTCCCTCCCCCCCCCCCCCCCCCCCCCCCCCCCCCTCGCCCAGATTAGCAGGATTTTAACATTAGCACTATGGGACCCGGGGGGCCAACATTATGGGTGCCCTCTAAGCACCTGACTGCCACTCACTCAAAATTGTGTGGCGACGCCCTTGCTTTTTTAAATGAAGTCAGCAGCAATGCTGTGAAAATTCCTACCAATGAAAGAGCTTGGTCCGCAGCATCAAGCTTTGTCCAAGAGACCAATCGGCAGTCACGTCAAGACTGGAGTCCACGCCCACAGGAGCGCCGAACGGCAACAATCATACTCAGACTGGGACTCAGAAGTCGGTCTCAGACGTTTATTGAGGTGATTCACAATAGGTTCTTCGCTGTATCACCTCTCTTCAGATAATACACATGGGGAACAAATCGAAAACGGCACAGTCCCAGCGCACATTCCTACCTGTAGACGTGACGTGCAAACATTACAGCTCAAAGTCGGCGAATGCACGTCGTAAGTCTGTCGCGGCAGTCTGGACTGGTGTGTCGCCTTAGGACAGGCGAGAAAACAGCGGCACTGGAAGCTCAAGCAGGTCTGGGGGCAGCGAGTTATATAAAGTCGGACGGACCGCGACAGTTGAAGTGCTTCTCTCCCATATCAGTTCGCGACCGGGGCACAAACAGCCGTCGCGGTCTTGACAAGTGGTCTTGACGAGTGGTTCTGACGAGTGGTTCTGACGTGTGGTTCTGACGAGTGGTACTGACGAGTGGTTCTGACGAGTGGTTCTGACGTGTGGTTCTGACGAGTGGTTCTGACGAGTGGTTCTGACGTGTGGTTCTGACGAGTGGTACTGACGTGTGGTACTGACGAGTGGTCCTGACGAGTGGTTCTGATGAGTGGTTCTGATGAGTGGTTCTGACAAGTGGTACTGACGAGTGGTGCTGATGAGTGGTACTGACGAGCGGTACTGACGAGTAGTCCTGACGAGTAGTCCTGACGAGTGGTTCTGACGTGTGGTTCTGACGAGTGGTACTGACGAGTGGTTCTGACGAGTGGTACTGACGAGTGGTCTTGACGAGTGGTTCTGACGTGTGGTCTTGACGAGTGGTACTGACGAGTGGTACTGACGAGTGGTTCTGATGAGTGGTTCTGACAAGTGGTACTGACGAGTGGTGCTGATGAGTGGTACTGACGAGCGGTACTGACGAGTAGTCCTGACGAGTAGTCCTGACGAGTGGTTCTGACGTGTGGTTCTGACGAGTGGTACTGACGAGTGGTTCTGACGAGTGGTTCTGATGAGTGGTGCTGATGAGTGGTACTGACGAGTGGTACTGACGAGTGGTTCTGATGAGTGGTACTGACGAGTGGTTCTGACGAGTGGTTCTGACGAGTGGTACTGACGAGTGGTTCTGACGAGTGGTTCTGATGAGTGGTGCTGATGAGTGGTACTGACGAGTGGTACTGACGAGTGGTTCTGATGAGTGGTTCTGACGAGTGGTCTTGACGAGTGGTCCTGACAAGTGGTTCTGACGAGTGGTCCTGCCCGTCACCTCTCGCACCTCGCGCATCTCAACCACAGTAGCGAAACCTGCGGCTAGCTCCTCAGGCTCGCCGAGACGGCGCACTTTATGCATTTTGTTATCGGGTGAGGATGCTGAAACTCTGGCGTAAATCACACAGCTCATCTAGACTTAGATGTCCGAATTCCCCAAATTTAAAAGAAGAAGTTCATTGCATTACATATTGTTGTTAGGGTTGATTTAAGATCACTGAGACAAAGCTAATCAGACACTACAACTGTAAAGAAGGGCTAGGAAGCCTGGAGGAACGTTTGAAGGTCTTATAAGAGACTGCTAGTGACAATGAGGCATTGAGGAAACACACGGCATTGACGACCTCTATTTGATAACAATCAACTGAGCTTGCCCTCATTGACAGGTAGTGGGCTAAAAACTGTCGTCTTGACTCTGAGGACACGTTCAGAACAGGAGCGCAATGTGCCACATGTCAAAACAGACCGGCGTTGGCACTCGGCGCACGCGTGCACTATGTTTGGTGAGGCCCTTATCCACTGTCGCCCAGGACAGGCGCGATTCGCAAAACAAACTCAACCTCTCGACAGAGCCCGTCACATCGGGAACCTGTTAATCTCTGAGTAACGAATGTCTAAACGGTATGAAAAACAATATTGTACGTGCGGAGGCAACGGGCAGGCGGTGCGGAGGCAACGAGTGCAGAGGCAACGGGGGACGGGCGGCCGCCGACTCTGTCGGCACTGCCCGGCCCGCTGCGGGCGGCTGTGGAGCAGGACAACGCGGCGTACCGTCGGGAGCGGCAGGGCCGGCTAGTCAGCGTGCTGCCGCTGCCGAAGGACGGTCCGCCCCTGCCAGGCACCGGCTACGACGGCGACAGTGTACACGCTGGACCGGAAGCACCGTCTGCTGTCACCTGTCGCGTCGGCGGATCGCCACCGGTAGCCTCCCAGGACTCGCCAAAGAAGGCGGAGACTGCCAATCCGAGCCCCTCCCTCCTGGCAAACCTCAGCGGAAGCCGGTTCTCAACGGACGTTGCCGTGCACTTCCCTTGGCCACAGCAGCCTCCCTACGTATATGGGTATATGTTCCTCCTTGTGGGTTAATGGATCTTAGAATAGTGTACGTAGTAACTCGCTACACGACCAGTGGGATACCAAGTTAATTTCAAAAGAACTGCTAACAAAAATGCAGACAGTGTACAGTGATACCTGTTTGTGATTTGAAATGTGTTGTTGTTACATATATATAT
>JAXIVJ010017086.1:0-27056 GCA_036785665.1 Chirona hameri | reverse complement strand
ATTATTTATAGTTATTTTTATTTTTGACATTTGGACATCCAAGTAACTTTTTATATAACTTATTTTTATTGTTTATAGAACACAACAGTGCAGGAGCAATCCAGGGTTTCACTGTAGTTTTTCTTGAACGTGATTTTATCATTTTTGAGCATTTGTCAATGACTTCCATATAACTTTGTATTAACTAATTGCATGCTTCATTTGCATCAATGTGGTTCTGAAAGTTCTGTAGCTTTACAATTAAGAATTGATTTAACTGAGGTGCTTTGTTTTTGTCAAATACCATTTTTTTGGGGGTTTTCTGATTATCTATGGTATGGTTAAACATTAATGATATAAAGATTGGAAAATGATCTGATAAATCATCAATAATGACACCTGATTTATCATGAAAGGAGAGATAATTTCTGTAAAAGTTGTCTAAAAGTGAGTGCTTTCCATTTTGTATTCGTGTAGGTTTAAAAATAGTGGGAAAAAACTGTAGGAAGATAATAAGTTATTAAAACTGAGAGCATGTTGATCATTATGCACATCTAAGAGATTATAATTAAAATCACCACCTAAAATGACAGTCTTTTTCTTTCCTTCTAATGCATATAATAACTTCTCAATATATTCATGAAATGATTTATGTGAGAAACTAGGCGGTCTGTAAATATTACCAATTATGATTTTTTTCTGCTTATTTGAATAGGGTATATTAATTTCAACAAAGGTAGCTTCAATGAGTTTTGTTTCAAGATCTCTCCTTTCCTTGACATCATAGTGCTTATTTACATATATCAATGTTCCACCACCCCCACCATCCTCACGACAGGATAAAATGTTTTTTATAATGTTTTTCGTGAATATCTATAAAAAAACGAAGCGGAGCAGGGCGGTGTTTTTTACGCGACATTAAAGCCAACTCAATAGCGGGTCGTTTGATGAAACCAAATAAAAATCGGTCGATAATTTTTTGAGTTATATGGATTTGCATTCCAAGATGGCTGCCAGAATCGAGGTCGGCAAAGCGATATCTTCGGAACCAATAGCCGGATCGGGATGATTCAAGCGCCATTCGGTAGGCAATGTCAATGTGCATCCCCGAAAACAGCTTTGGACACATTGCTGGTGACCTGTGACGTCACAGAGGTCAAATTATCAAAATTGTGACATTTGGCCAGATTTGACATTCGTGACCTCGGTTGACCTTGAAGATATTGACCGAAGGTCACAACATTTTTGAAAATGTAGATAATCATAGCACCTACCTACCCTGTAAGTTTGATCGTTTTAGCTCTCATACTTTCGGAGATCTTAGGGGGGCACTCAAGTGCCAACCCCCCCCCCCCCCCCCCCCCTCCACTGCATATTAGTGGCATACCCCTCTCCACTGCGCGTGTTAATGGACGACAGGTGTCAATACAATAACTTAAACTTCACATAACAGCGACAGGAACGTCATACATAACAATACACCTACTGTCAATACCGACTTAATTGATGATGTTCAACAGAGAACTAGGTAACATAACCGCAGCGTGAAGCTTATACCTACCTACTTACTATACCTACCTATACTACCTATACCTATACCTACCTACCTAACTATACCTACCTACTTACTATACCTATTATAACTGCTACCTAATATACCTACTATACTACTATATTATACCTATATGTACCTACTATAACCATTTTTCTTGATTTGGAATAAAGTCCAAAGTCCGCCCCTGTAGCTGTTAGAAGAGCGCTGGACTTCTGACCTCACCCGGTAGTGGCAGCTGGGGTTCGAGTCGCTTCGGCGCTTGCTATTTGCCCCTGACTGGGATGGCCTGACTGGGATGGCCGGTGTTAGCGGTCGCACTAAAGGTCAGGTGACGTCAGAGGGCGGGGCGGACCGTGTCCAGGATGTCGGGCACGTAAAAGTTCGCTTCTAAATTCTGCCGGACGCCAGGAATTGCTTGATCGGGTGGTGGGGTCAGGGTCTGCGCAACAAGCTATGCTTACTTAGCGCGGGCCTGACCTCGGAAATACGTCCATTCAAAAACGCTCTGACAAAACAAAACAGTTGAATGACGATTATACCAGGTGATATGGTTTGATTCGTCCACCATATCACACGGAGAAACGTTCACAACAGGAAACATGACATTTCTTGCATCGTCACACCCAGCTTTAAAATATTCTGCACGTCAAAAGGAATGCTGTGTCATTGACGCTGCTGATGTCAACAGGACATCAATCAACACAGGTTGCCATCATCAAAACGCATGCTCTGAACACACGTCCTGCGAGTGGATCGGGTACATCGGACACGCCCTGCGAGTGGATCGGGTACATCGGACACGTCCTGCGAGTGGATCGGGTACATCGGACACGTCCTGCGAGTGGATCGGGTACATCGGACACGTCCTGCGAGTGGATCGGGTACATCGGACACGTCCTGCGAGTGGATCGGGTACATCGGACACGTCGCGGCTTATTGCCACCGCAGCAGCTGCTGCTGCTGAGCTGGATTAATTCAAACATTAATAGGCGGCAACAGCGCTGCACCATCATGAATTGTAAGTGGATGTCAATAGCATGCACGCTACCCTACACAGATGGACTGCTCGCCAACACATCTGTTTCACCTACCGGTATAAATGATAATTACAATGCTACAAATAGACAGCAAGACTGTGTGACGTATGCGTGCCACAGCCACAGCAGATGGAAGATAACAGGCAGATAACAGGCAGATAACAGGCAGATAACAGGCAGATAACAGGCAGATAACAGGCAGATAACAGGCAGATAACAGGCAGATAACAGGCAGATAACAGGCAGATAACAGGCAGATAACAGGCAGATAACAGGCAGATAACAGGCAGATAACAGGCAGATAACAGGCAGATAACAGGCAGATAACAGGCAGATAACAGGCAGATAACAGGCAGATAACAGGCAGATAACAGGCAGATAACAGGCAGATAACAGGCAGATAACAGGCAGATAACAGGCAGATAACAGGCAGATAACAGGCAGATAACAGGCAGATAACAGGCAGATAACAGGCAGATAACAGGCAGATAACAGGCAGATAACAGGCAGATAACAGGCAGATAACAGGCAGATAACAGGCAGATAACAGGCAGATAACAGGCAGATAACAGGCAGATAACAGGCAGATAACAGGCAGATAACAGGCAGATAACAGGCAGATAACAGGCAGATAACAGGCAGATAACAGGCAGATAACAGGCAGATAACAGGCAGATAACAGGCAGATAACAGGCAGATAACAGGCAGATAACAGGCAGATAACAGGCAGATAACAGGCAGATAACAGGCAGATAACAGGCAGATAACAGGCAGATAACAGGCAGATAACAGGCAGATAACAGGCAGATAACAGGCAGATAACAGGCAGATAACAGGCAGATAACAGGCAGATAACAGGCAGATAACAGGCAGATAACAGGCAGATGTGTGCCCTGTTGAGGATATATGATGAAATCCTGCCATCGGCGTAGGAACGTCATACAAAGTGTGTGTGTGTGGGGGGGGGGGGGGCGGGGGCAACCAGCCAGGGGCCTCCCTATCTCAGGGGCCTCTGTTCCAAGGAGCAGGTGCAAGAATATGTCGGAATAACAACATGAAAGGCCTTGACACGCGCCCTGGAGGGGGGGGGGGGATCCGCCCACCCCCAAGGTTTTTCGAAAATAGCGGGAAAACGGCGGCGCGCAACGCCGCCGTTTTTTGCATGCCGGTTTGAAAATTAACTACCCGCATTATGTGCAATTCTTGACCTCGGGTTATCTCAGGTCAGGTCACCAAACCAGGACCAGGTGTGAACCCACCTCCAAAAAGTTTGCGGTCGTACCACAGCCGCAGTTTTGGGCCGATCGGTTTCAAACTTGCAGGATTTCATAAGGTATACAATTTGTTTATCTCGGATTTCTGATATGGGTAACCTAAGGTCGAGTCAATTTCGTGACCTCCCCATTATAAGTCAATGGGAAATATTCAAATACTTCCTATTCCGCTGATACGCATGATACCAGTCCAATTCCTTCTGCATAATGTTATCATAGGCCATTATTGATGATACAGGTGCAATTTTCGTTCAGTGACCCCTACAGGGTCAGCCGAGGTCATATGAGGTCTCCAACACTGTTGTGACAATAACTCACGACAGAATGAAGATATATCAGTAAAACCAGTACCAATGTGTTTGTTTCGTTGAGACACGTCTCCCAATATGCAACATGACATATTTGGGTCAACACTTGACCTTGGACTGAGGTCAAATTTATAAGCTAACCTTAATTGGTCAACATGAATATGATTAGAAGCGCCTTGACGAGACAAACACGATGGCTCAAAAATTAGTGTCTTATCGTTATTATGTAAATAAAATGTTTTTTGTTTTTGTTGCGAAAAACTGTTTTGCCAAAAACTGTCTTTTTGACATTTGATGACCTCTTGAAGTCTGCCAGACACTTAATGAATTCATTTTCCCATTTTCCAAATTTGTATTAAGCAATTGCGAATTTTATGTCATCTCGCGAAGCGGCGCAAAATTTGCAAGTTTTTCACTGTGGATAGCTTGATTTTGACTGCTGCAAATACATTTTTTACAACTGGACGTCCGACCGTTTTGGGGCGCAATCATAGTTTCAGGACCTTGGGGGGGGGGGGGGGGAGAGGCATGGCCCCTTGGACCCCTGGATCCGCCTCTGTTTTGAGCCTAAACTATTGAGCTCAAATTTGAAAACATATATGGGGATCACATATTTCAAGAGCTTCCTATTTTTGTTCTCGTTTGTTCCTAGCTATCATAGTTCCCGATATATGTGGGTGTTTCTGAAGCGAAATTCTAAAACTGGGAAATCTGACCTTTGATGACCTCTGGTGATCTCAATATTGACCTGACCTAAAAAATGTCGTTAAACCTTCGATAGAGCTTGTCTCGAGTTATCTAACACCGTCTTTCGCTTGTCACTACGTTGCGTGGTTTTCGAGATCTTAGGGGGGGCGGAATCCGCCCCCTCCCTCTCCAGGGCGTGCAATTATCAGGCCCTCCAGGGCAAGGTCATATCGCAAAAGGTTTCAGGTCGACGAAAGCCATGCGACACATGTTGTATGCGTTATTTTACACGTATAATTCGATATTAGCAGCCATTTTCACAACCTGACCCCATATGTCAAGGTCATATGCCCTCATGTCAAGGTCACAATAAAGACAAAATGTAAAATTGATTAATCTAAATATTTTGCTTTGTTATAGACCAGCTTTGCCTCCGAAATACAGCGGTGGCATTTATATGTCTGTATCTGGTCACTAAAATCCAAAAATGTAACTTCAAAAAATGCCGTCATGAGTTACTTATACTTAGAGATCCATAAGTCAGTCAAAAATAAAGATATTGCTTTGAAATTTGGTTGGGGTTTCGTCCATACTTGTGTCTCTAATATATCTTCCGTTGTTTTAATATCTTTAAAAAATAATTGTGAGGAAATTCTTCCGAAAAAAAAACAGTTTTATATTTTTAGGGGTCTAAAACCAAAAAGTTTGAAAATCCGAGATAGCCATTTGGAAGAAAATATCATTTACTTTCTTTTGCGTTTTGTATTTGCAATTTTCATAAAACTCGATTTTCCATGATTCTTCAACAAACAAACAAAACTATCACCAAAATTGGCATGACATGACGTCATTCAAATGTCATTATCTCCCAAAGCACTACATCAATTTCACTGAAATTTGATGAGAAAACGTAGAATTGATGTAGTATAAAGTAATAAATGTTTTACGTCGATATATATCATAGTTTTCAAGTTATTGAGAAAATCCCGCCCCCCTCCCCAACGGGGCGCGGTTTAATATTGTTGGATCCCCAGCCTAAAAGGTGGGGCCTTGGCGTCCCCGGCCCCCCGGTTCTTACGCTTATGGGTTACGGTATTGCGGTGTTGTGAATTTATGATTATTTTCGCAACTTTAAAGCATTCATATCGAACCAATATCAGTGATCGAAGAAGGAGAAATCGTTCAAAAGTGTGGGAGGCAGTTAACATTGCTGCCTCCCCCCCCCCCCCCAGCCTGAAAAGTGTGGGGGAGGGGGGGGGGGATATGGCCCCCCGTTCCTACGCCTATGAATCCTGCTTAGTCAAAGCATTATTTGTGGTGGTCGTTGACTGAAAATTTAGAGTGCGTTTTACTTGCATAAGGATTTGGTCATGGACGCCCTGATAAAATAAACGGATGCATTGTTTTGACAGTGTACGCTCTTGGCCATTCAAAGTGATACAACTTTCTTCCTTCATATAGTTTAGTGTTTGTGCGAGGAACATACTTGAGATAATTAAAAAACAAAAAAAAACATGACCTAATAATAATAAGTAATAATATTTTTTTTATAACATTGGATTTGGCAAATTTTCGAGAAAAAGGTCATGTTATTTAGTTTTTTTAATTATTTCTTCCTTCATAATTAATCGGCTTGTTTTACAAGCAAATAAATTGAATTGTAGCCGTGTTGTTTAATTTCACTTTATTCAACCTGCCATTTAGAGGATCAACGAGGCCAAAATATTTGTCCGTCTTTTTCGGTCACTAACCACCATATTGCAAAATTAATAGAGATAATCACCTAACATCGAAATTGTATTTCGTAACAACACACACATATCTAAAGAAAAGGCGAGCAAAGAACACCAAACATGCCCATAGCTTCACCAGCCGGGCATCAGCGCGTCCTCGTGTGCGTGTGCTGATATGGGGAAGCAGAACGGGAAGGGGAGGGGGCGGGGGCGGGACACGTGGGGAGGGGGGAGGGGAGGGAGGGAGGGGAGGGAGGGGAGGGAGGGGAGGGAGGGGAGGGAGGGGAGGGAGGGGAGGGAGGGGAGGGAGGGGAGGGAGGGGAGGGAGGGGAGATGGAGCAGCGGTGGGCGGGCCGTAGGCTCCGCAGTGCCGGGCCAGCCGGGCCGCTAACAATCCCAGCCGGGCCGCTAACAATCCCACCCGGGCCGTACATCGGCCGGGGGGCGGCGCCCGCCGCGAAACACTATCTCCCGCCGCCGGGTAAATACCAATTTATCGCCGGCACACATGTAAATCAACGCCAATTAAGCGCAAAAATGGCGTCGCCACCGCCGCCGCCTCGGCCTCTCGCACGGTAATTGAATGTTTGGGGATACAGGGAGTGTGTTATCGACGACGAACCGTGCGGTTAGCGCCGCGCTAACGAACGTGATTGTGTTTCCCGCCTCGCTTGGTGCGGAGGGGGCGGAAGAGAGGAGGGAGGGGGTGAATGGGGCCGATACACGGCAGGTATCAGCCGGGGCCGAGCGATGTGGAATGTCGAGAGGAACTTCAAGTTTGCGGTGAGTGCTTCCGCGCGAGGTGTGAATTGGGGAAGAGGAAGGGGTTTGTCGGCAGGATGGAAGTGTGGGTTCAGAAGTGTGCTTGAGACATGAGTGGGCAGTGCACAATTGTGCACCAAAACAGCAGCTAATTTTGGAACGGAATGGTAAGGAAGGAACTGAAAAAACTGGGTCAGCGTTTGGAATCAAAACAGTATTCTGTGGCGTTCGTCGTAGTAGACGAACCGGAAAACAATTAATGCTCTGATATTGCTCTTATTATTGCTCTGATTATCTTATGAGTGTCCCTTGAACCTGATCTAGATCGCTAGGATATATTGTACGCTACTTAACACAATAAACAATACACAATGAACAAGGCCAAGGTATAGACAGCTCATTGATATGTAGAGCAAAACAAAAAGGAAATAGGAAAAATTGATAATAGATAAATACGAAATGGAAAAAGCACTTTGCAGTCGGTAAACACATTGCAAAGATTACTTTACAAAAGCTGCAAGACGGAACTTATTTTTGGTCTGTCTGTGTTTGACAACTACTTTGCTTGCTGGAGGAGCGTTTCTTTAACGTAACCTTGCATGCCAATCCGCGATTACCTGTTTTATTCGTGTGCATTTTGCTAATAAATAGTTTAAAATAAAAACTGAAAACTGAAACTAAAATCGTCATATCTCATCAGCTCACCGATCCATGGGTGGAATTTCATATTCAAATGGTGGAGCCAGCGCCCCACCAGCGTTTCATTTTGCTCCACCAGTTTTATGTTTTGCCTCAACAACTTGTGTCAGATGTGAAGGTTTCCTGGCGTTACAATGATCATTGTTCACCTCAACCAAGCAAAACAACCAACCAATATCGTATTTTGCACCACCAACTTTTTGGAAAAGCTCCACCCATAAACCACACACCTAGCACATCCAGTCAGCACATCCACACCGGTCACCGACAGAAGAGTCACATCTCCAAACATACGCCACACCGAATAACCACGTCGCCCGGCGGCAACTCTCAAAAGCGAGCCGAGCCGAGCCGAGCCGTACCGGGCAGAGCCGAGCCGAGCCGAGCCGAGCCGAGCCGAGCCGAGCCGAGCCGAGTCGTACCGAGCCGAGCCGTACCGAGCCGTACCGAGCCGAGCCGTACCGAGCCGTGCCGTGCCGTGCCGAGCCGAGCCGAGCCGAGCCGAGCCGTACCGAGCCGAGCCGAGCCGAGCCGTACCGAGCCGAGCCGAGCCGAGCCGTGCCGTGCCGTACCGAGCCGAGCCGAGCCGAGCCGAGCCGAGCCGAGCCGTGCCGAGCCGAGTCGAACCGTGCCGAGCCGAGCCGTGCCGTGCCGTGCCGAGCCGAGCCGTGCCGAGCCGAGCCGTGCCGAGCCGAGCCGAGCCGAGCCGAGCCGAGCCGAGCCGAGCCGAGCCGAGCCGAGCCGAGCCGAGCCGAGCCGAGCCGAGCCGAGCCGAGCCGAGCCGTGAGCGACCCGAGTGTGACAGTGTGACACCGAGCGCCCCGAGTGTGACAGTGTGACACCGAGCGCCCCGAGTATGACAGTGTGACACCGAGCGACCCGAGTATGACAGTGTGACAGTGTGACACCGAGCGCCCCGAGTATGACTGTGACACCGAGCGCCCCCAGTGTGACAGTGTGACACCGAGCGCCCCGAGTGTGACAGTGTGACACCGAGCGCCCCGAGTATGACAGTGTGACACCGAGCGCCCTGAGTGTGACAGTGTGACACCGAGCGACCCGAGTGTGACAGTGTGACACCGAGCGCCCCGAGTATGACAGTGTGACACCGAGCGCCCCGAGTGTGACAGTGTGACACCGAGCGCCCCGAGTGTGACAGTGTGACACCGAGCGACCCGAGTGTGACAGTGTGACAACGAGAGCCCCGAGTGTGACAGTGTGACACCGAGCGCCCCGAGTGTGACAGTGTGACACCGAGCGACCCGAGTGTGACAGTGTGACACCGAGCGCCCCGAGTATGACAGTGTGACACCGAGCGCCCCGAGTATGACAGTGTGACACCGAGCGCCCCGAGTGTGACAGTGTGACACCGAGCGCCCCAAGTATGACAGTGTGACACCGAGCGACCCGAGTGTGGCAGTGTGACACCGAGCGCCCCGAGTGTGGCAGTGTGACACCGAGCGCCCCGAGTGTGACAGTGTGACACCGAGCGCCCCGTGATAGTGACACCGAGCGACCCGAGTGTGACAGTGTGGCACCGAGCGCCCTGAGTGTGACAGTGTGACACCGAGCGATCCGAGTGTGACAGTGTGACACCGAGCGACCCGTGGCAGTGACACCGAGCGTCCCGAGTGTGACAGTGTGACACCGAGCGCCCCGAGTGTGACAGTAAGACAGTGTGACACCGAGCGCCCCGAGTATGACAGTGTGACACCGAGCGACCCGAGTGTGGCAGTGTGACACCGAACGCCCCGAGTGTGACAGTGTGACACCGAGCGCCCCGTGACAGTGTGACACCGAGCGCCCCGATTGTGACAGTGTGGCACCGAGCGCCCCGAGTATGACAGTGTGACACCGAGCGACCCGAGTGTGACAGTGTGACACCGAGCGCCCCGAGTGTGACAGTGTGACACCGAGCGCCCCGAGTATGACAGTGTGACACCGAGCGCCCCGAGTATGACAGTGTGACACCGAGCGTCCCGAGTGTGACAGTGTAACACCGAGCGCCCCAAGTATGACAGTGTGACACCGAGCGACCCGAGTGTGACAGTGTGACACCGAGCGCCCCGAGTATGACAGTGTGACACCGAGCGCCCCGAGTGTGACAGTGTAACACCGAGCGCCCCAAGTATGACAGTGTGACACCGAGCGACCCGAGTGTGACAGTGTGACACCGAGCGCCCCGAGTGTGACAGTGTGACACCGAGCGCCCCGTGACAGTGTGACACCGAGCGACCCGAGTATGACAGTGTGGCACCGAGCGCTCCGAGTATGACAGTGTGACACCGAGCGACCCGAGTGTGACAGTGACACCGAGCGTCCCGAGTGTGACAGTGTGACACCGAGCGCCCCGAGTATGACAGTGTGACACCGAGCGCCCCGAGTATGAAAGTGTGACACCGAGCGCCTCGAGTGTGACGTGTGACACCGAGCGCCCCGAGTGGGACAGTGTAACACCGGGCGACCCGAGTGTGACAGTGTGACACCGAGCGCCCCGAGTGTGACAGTGTGATACCGAGCGCCCCGAGTGTGACAGTGTGAGACCTAGCGCCCCGAGTGTGACAGTGTGACACCGAGCGCCCCGAGTGTGACAGTGTGACACCGAGCGTCCCGAGTGTGACAGTGTGACACCGAGCACCCCGAGTATGACAGTGTGACACCGAGCGCCCCGAGTATGACAGTGTGACACCGAGCGTCCCGAGTGTGACAGTGTGACACCGAGCGTCCCGAGTGTGACAGTGTGACACCGAGCGCCCCGAGTATGACAGTGTGACACGGGGCGACCCGAGTGTGACAGTGTGACACCGAGCGCCCCGAGTGTGACAGTGTGACACCGAGCGCCCCGAGTGTGACAGTGTGACACCGAGCGACCCGAGTGTGACAGTGTGAGACCGAGCGACCCGAGTATGACAGTGTGACACCGAGCGCCCCGAGTGTGACAGTGTGACACCGAGCGCCCCGAGTGTGACAGTGTGACACCGAGCGACCCGAGTGTGACAGTGTGAGACCGAGCGACCCGAGTGTGACAGTGTGACACCGAGCGACCCGAGTGTGACAGTGTGAGACCGAGCGCCCCGAGTGTGACAGTGTGACACCGAGCGCCCCGAGGTGACAGTGTGAGACCTAGCGCCCCGAGTGTGACAGTGTGACACCGAGCGCCCCGAGTGTGACAGTGTGACACCGAGCGTCCCGAGTGTGACAGTGTGACACCGAGCGCCCCCAGTGTGACAGTGTGACACCGAGCGACCCGTGACAGTGACACCGAGCGACCCGATTGTGACAGTGTGACACCGAGCGACCCGAGTATGACAGTGTGACACCGAGCGCCCCGAGTGTGACAGTGTGACACCGAGCGCCCCGCGTATGACAGTGACACCGAGCGCCCCGAGTGTGACAGTGACACCGAGCGCCCCGAGTGTGACAGTGTGACACCGAGCGCCCCGAGTGTGACAGTGTGACACCGAGCGACCCGAGTGTGACAGTGTGACACCGAGCGACCCGAGTGTGACAGTGTGACACCGAGCGACCCGTGACAGTGTGACACCGAGCGACCCGAGTATGACAGTGTGATACCGAGCGACCCGAGTGTGACAGTGTGACACCGAGCGACCCGAGTGTGACAGTGTGACACCGAGCGCCCCGAGTGTGACAGTGTGACACCGAGCGACCCGAGTGTTACAGTGTGTCACCGAGCGACCCGAGTGTTACAGTGTGTCACCGAGCGACCCGTGACAGTGTGACACCGAGCGACCCGAGTATGACAGTGTGACACCGAGCGACCCGAGTATGACAGTGTGACACAGAGCGCCCCGAGTGTGACAGTGTGACACCGAGCGCCCCGAGTATGACATTGTGACACCGAGCGCCCCCAGTGTGACAGTGTGACACCGAGCGACCCGTGACAGTGACACCGAGCGACCCAATTGTGACAGTGTGACACCGAGCGACCCGAGTATGACAGTGTGACACCGAGCGACCCAAGTGTGACAGTGTGACACCGAGCGACCCGAGTGTGACAGTGTGACACCGAGCGACCCGTGACAGTGACACCGAGCGCCCCGAGTGTGACAGTGTGAGACCGAGCGACCCGAGTATGACAGTGTGACACCGAGCGCCCCAAGTGTGACAGTGTGACACCGAGCGACCCGAGTGTGACAGTGTGACACCGAGCGACCCGTGACAGTGTGACACCGAGCGACCCGAGTATGACAGTGTGACACCGAGCGACCCGAGTATGACGGTGTGACACCGAGCGACCCGAGTGTGACAGTGTGACACCGAGCGTCCCGAGTGGGACAGTGTGACACCGAGCGCCCCGATTGTGACAGTGTGGCACCGAGCGCCCCGAGTGTGACAGTGTGACACCGAGCGCCCCGAGTGTGACAGTGTGACACCGAGCGTCCCGAGTGTGACAGTGTGACACCGAGCGCCCCGAGTGTGACAGTGTGACAACGAGCACCCCGAGTGTGACAGTGTAACACCGGGCGCCCCGAGTGTGACAGTGTGACACCGAGCGCCCCGAGTGTGACAGTGTGACAACGAGCACCCCGAGTGTGACAGTGTAACACCGGGCGCCCCGAGTGTGACAGTGTGACACCGAGCGCCCCGAGTGTGACAGTGTGACACCGAGCGTCCCGAGTGGGACAGTGTAACACCGGGCGACCCGAGTGTGACAGTGTGACACCGAGCGTCCCGAGTGTGACAGTGTGACACCGAGCGCCCCGAGTGTGACAGTGTGACAACGAGCACCCCGAGTGTGACAGTGTAACACCGGGCGCCCCGAGTGTGACAGTGTGACACCGAGCGCCCCGAGTGTGACAGTGTGACACCGAGCGTCCCGAGTGGGACAGTGTAACACCGGGCGACCCGAGTGTGACAGTGTGACACCGAGCGTCCCGAGTGTGACAGTGTGACACCGAGCGCCCCGAGTGTGACAGTGTGACAACGAGCACCCCGAGTGTGACAGTGTAACACCGGGCGCCCCGAGTGTGACAGTGTGACACCGAGCGCCCCGAGTGTGACAGTGTGACACCGAGCGTCCCGAGTGGGACAGTGTAACACCGGGCGACCCGAGTGTGACAGTGTGACACCGAGCGTCCCGAGTGTGACAGTGTGACACCGAGCGCCCCGAGTGTGACAGTGTGACAACGAGCACCCCGAGTGTGACAGTGTAACACCGGGCGCCCCGAGTGTGACAGTGTGACACCGAGCGCCCCGAGTGTGACAGTGTGACACCGAGCGTCCCGAGTGGGACAGTGTGACACCGAGCGCCCCGAGTGTGACAGTGTGACACCGAGCGTCCCGAGTGTGACAGTGTGACACCGAGCGCCCCGAGTGTGACAGTGTGACAACGAGCGCCCCGAGTGTGACAGTGTGACACCGAGCGTCCCGAGTGTGACAGTGTGACACCGAGCGCCCCGAGTGTGACAGTGTGACAACGAGCACCCCGAGTGTGACAGTGTAACACCGGGCGCCCCGAGTGTGACAGTGTGACACCGAGCGCCCCGAGTGTGACAGTGTGACAACGAGCACCCCGAGTGTGACAGTGTAACACCGGGCGCCCCGAGTGTGACAGTGTGACACCGAGCGCCCCGAGTGTGACAGTGTGACACCGAGCGTCCCGAGTGGGACAGTGTAACACCGGGCGACCCGAGTGTGACAGTGTGACACCGAGCGCCCCGAGTGTGACAGTGTGATACCGAGCGCCCCGAGTGTGACAGTGTGAGACCTAGCGCCCCGAGTGTGACAGTGTGACACCGAGCGCCCCGAGTGTGACAGTGTGACACCGAGCGTCCCGAGTGTGACAGTGTGACACCGAGCACCCCGAGTATGACAGTGTGACACCGAGCGCCCCGAGTATGACAGTGTGACACCGAGCGTCCCGAGTGTGACAGTGTGACACCGAGCGTCCCGAGTGTGACAGTGTGACACCGAGCGCCCCGAGTATGACAGTGTGACACGGGGCGACCCGAGTGTGACAGTGTGACACCGAGCGCCCCGAGTGTGACAGTGTGACACCGAGCGCCCCGAGTGTGACAGTGTGACACCGAGCGACCCGAGTGTGACAGTGTGAGACCGAGCGACCCGAGTATGACAGTGTGACACCGAGCGCCCCGAGTGTGACAGTGTGACACCGAGCGCCCCGAGTGTGACAGTGTGACACCGAGCGACCCGAGTGTGACAGTGTGAGACCGAGCGACCCGAGTGTGACAGTGTGACACCGAGCGACCCGAGTGTGACAGTGTGAGACCGAGCGCCCCGAGTGTGACAGTGTGACACCGAGCGCCCCGAGGTGACAGTGTGAGACCTAGCGCCCCGAGTGTGACAGTGTGACACCGAGCGCCCCGAGTGTGACAGTGTGACACCGAGCGTCCCGAGTGTGACAGTGTGACACCGAGCGCCCCGAGTATGACAGTGTGACACCGAGCGCCCCGAGTGTGACAGTGTGACACCGAGCGCCCCGCGTATGACAGTGACACCGAGCGCCCCGAGTGTGACAGTGACACCGAGCGCCCCGAGTGTGACAGTGTGACACCGAGCGCCCCGAGTGTGACAGTGTGACACCGAGCGACCCGAGTGTGACAGTGTGACACCGAGCGACCCGAGTGTGACAGTGTGACACCGAGCGACCCGTGACAGTGTGACACCGAGCGACCCGAGTATGACAGTGTGATACCGAGCGACCCGAGTGTGACAGTGTGACACCGAGCGACCCGAGTGTGACAGTGTGACACCGAGCGCCCCGAGTGTGACAGTGTGACACCGAGCGACCCGAGTGTTACAGTGTGTCACCGAGCGACCCGAGTGTTACAGTGTGTCACCGAGCGACCCGTGACAGTGTGACACCGAGCGACCCGAGTATGACAGTGTGACACCGAGCGACCCGAGTATGACAGTGTGACACAGAGCGCCCCGAGTGTGACAGTGTGACACCGAGCGCCCCGAGTGTGACAGTGTGACACCGAGCGCCCCGAGTATGACATTGTGACACCGAGCGCCCCCAGTGTGACAGTGTGACACCGAGCGACCCGTGACAGTGACACCGAGCGACCCGATTGTGACAGTGTGACACCGAGCGACCCGAGTATGACAGTGTGACACCGAGCGCCCCAAGTGTGACAGTGTGACACCGAGCGACCCGAGTGTGACAGTGTGACATCGAGCGACCCGTGACAGTGACACCGAGCGCCCCGAGTGTGACAGTGTGAGACCGAGCGACCCGAGTATGACAGTGTGACACCGAGCGCCCCAAGTGTGACAGTGTGACACCGAGCGACCCGAGTGTGACAGTGTGACACCGAGCGACCCGTGACAGTGTGACACCGAGCGACCCGAGTATGACAGTGTGACACCGAGCGACCCGAGTATGACGGTGTGACACCGAGCGACCCGAGTGTGACAGTGTGACACCGAGCGCCCCGATTGTGACAGTGTGGCACCGAGCGCCCCGAGTGTGACAGTGTGACACCGAGCGCCCCGAGTGTGACAGTGTGACACCGAGCGACCCGAGTGTGACAGTGTGACACCGAGCGTCCCGAGTGTGACAGTGTAACACCGGGCTCCCCGAGTGTGACAGTGTGACACCGAGCGCCCCGAGTGTGACAGTGTGACACCGAGCGCCCCGAGTGTGACAGTGTGACACCGAGCGCCCCGAGTGTGACAGTGTGACACCGAGCGCCCCGAGTGTGACAGTGTGACACCGAGCGACCCGAGTGTGACAGTGTGACACCGAGCGTCCCGAGTGTGACAGTGTAACACCGGGCGCCCCGAGTGTGACAGTGTGACACCGAGCGCCCCGAGTGTGACAGTGTGACAGTGTGACACCGAGTGCCCCGAGTGTGACAGTGTGACACCGAGCGTCCCGAGTGTGACAGTGTGACACCGAGCGTCCCGAGTGTGACAGTGTGACACCGAGCGACCCGAGTGTGACAGTGTGACACCGAGCGTCCCGAGTGTGACAGTGTAACACCGGGCGCCCCGAGTGTGACAGTGTGACACCGAGCGCCCCGAGTGTGACAGTGTGACAGTGTGACACCGAGCGCCCCGAGTGTGACAGTGTGACACCGAGCGTCCCGAGTGTGACAGTGTGACACCGAGCGCCCCGAGTGTGACAGTGTGACACCGAGCGCCCCGAGTATGACAGTGTGACACCGAGCGCCCCGAGTGTGACAGTGTGACACCGAGCGCCCCGAGTGTGACAGTGTGACACCGAGCGCCCCGAGTGTGACAGTGTGACACCGAGCGTCCCGAGTGTGACAGTGTGACACCGAGCGCCCAGAGTGTGACAGTGTGACAGTGACACCGAGCGCCCCGAGTGTGACAGTGTGACAGTGTGACACCGAGCGCCCCGAGTGTGACAGTGTGACAGTGTGACACCGAGCGACCCGAGTGTGACAGTGTGACAGTGTGACACCGAGCGACCCGAGTGTGACAGTGTGACAGTGTGACACCGAGCGCCCCGAGTGTGACAGTGCGACACCGAGCGCCCCGAGTGTGACAGTGTGACAGTGTGACACCGAGCGCCCCCGAGTGTGACAGTGTGACAGTGTGACACCGAGCGCCCCGAGTGTGACAGTGTGACACCGAGCGCCCCGAGTGTGACAGTGTGACACCGAGCGCCCCGAGTGTGACAGTGTGACACCGAGCGCCCCGAGTGTGACAGTGTGACACCGAGCGCCCTGGGTGTGGCAGTGTGACAGTGTGACACCGAGCGACCCGAGTGTGACAGTGGGACAGTGTGACACCGAGCGCCCCGAGTGTGACAGTGTGACACCGAGCGCCCCGAGTGTGACAGTGTGACACCGGGCGCCCCAAGTGTGACAGTGTGACACCGAGCGCCCCGAGTGTGACAGTGTGACACCGAGCGACCCGAGTGTGACAGTGTGACACCGAGCGCCCCGAGTGTGACAGTGTGACACCGGGCGCCCCAAGTGTGACAGTGTGACACCGAGCGCCCCGAGTGTGACAGTGTGACACCGAGCGACCCGAGTATGACAGTGTGAGACCGAGCGACCCGAGTATGACAGTGTGACACCGAGCGCCCGAGTGTGACAGTGTGACACCGAGCGCCCCGAGTGTGACAGTGTGACACCGAGCGACCCGAGTATGACAGTGTGACACCGAGCGCCCCGAGTGTGACAGTGTGACACCGAGCGCCCCGAGTGTGACAGTGTGAGACCGAGCGCCCCGAGTATGACAGTGTGACACCGAGCGCCCCGAGTGTGACAGTGTGACACCGAGCGCCCCCAGTGTGACAGTGTGACACCGAGCGACCCGAGTGTGACAGTGTGACACCGAGCGCCCCGAGTGTGACAGTGTGAGAGGCGGCCGTGGTCCGGACTCGAGTGTCGGGGTGGAACCCCGCCGAGGTGGCTGGTGACCGCCTCAATGCCTCGCAGAAGCGGTCGCAGGCAGCGTCACAGGGGGAGGATCGTTCCCTTGGTGACGGTGACGGTGACGGTGACGGTGACGGTGACGGTGACGGTGACGGTGACGGTGACGGTGGCGGTGGTGGTGATGGCAAGCAGTAAGTCTGATGACCATGATGATTGAGAGGGTTCTGGTGGGGCGATGGGTTTGGAGAACGTCCCGAATCGGCTCCTGGCGACGCCCCTGGCCGCTGAAAACCGAGCGGGCATGTGATGTCTTTCTTCTGGGCCGGCCATTGTGTGGTGTGAGCAGGTCCCCCGGCGGGCGGCGGGCGGCAGCGGCGGGCGGCAGCGGCGGCGGGCGGCAGCGGCGGGCGGCGGCGGGCAGCGGCGGGCGGCGGGACGCAGAGCTGAGATCGAAGCTGAGAGGTGCCCCCCCCCCGCGGTCTGTTGACCCATGGCCGCGCTCACCTGTCATTAGTGCGCCTAATCCGACTCTGTTTGTTCTCTATGGAGCCTTCAGTGTGAGTTTGAAAACAAGGTGAGAGACGCCGCGGGGCCGAAACGCACGCGGTGCCGGGCTATTGTTCATTGCGGCTAATCCGTTCAGCGAAGGCCGCTTGAATCAGCCGCTATTTCACTGTAGTTAGTCGGGTGGATACAACAGTGTGTGGCGTCTATAGAGAAAACATGGGATATGCCAGTGTTACTGTGTCATCCGAGACAGACGCGCTGACAGCGATATGAGACAATGGCTCAATCGTCAGCCGAGCACCGGCAAACATTCGCACATTATCGCTGTGACCATGCATTTTTGCAGAAGGAAATATGCGTGCTGTTATATCAATGCTATTGAGTGGGCTAGGTCAGCACTCAAAATAATTCGTCATGATTGTCACTGGTATATTACACCGGAAATAGATATAAGCACTGGCGGATCCAGCCGTCGGTTTTTTTTTGGGGGGGGGGCAAGTTTTTGTGGCAAAAAGGTACCCCCCATTTTTTTTTCTCGCGGATTTGGGCCGGTTACCTTATTTTGGTGTTCGAGCATAAGAAATTAACTTTTCAAATTCACAACAAAACAAAATTGGGGTTGACAAAAAAAAATTGGAAATCCGAGAGCCATTTTGAAGAAAATGTATTTTCCCTTCTTTTCGCGTGTTTTATTTGCAATTTGCTTGAAATCTCTGATTTCTACGATTTGCCAAACATTTATCATTTTTCCACCAAAAATGGCATGACATGACGTCATTAAAACGTCATTATCTCCCAAAATACTACATCAATTTCATTTAGAGTTGGTGAGAAGACTTAGACTTGATGCAGGATAAGGTACTGAAAGTTTCACGCTGATATCTATCATAGTTTTCAGGTTATTGAGAAAATCAGGGAGGGGAAGATTCTGCCCTCCCCCTCCCCCCGCGGGTTCGGACAAAAAATCACATAGAGGTCAAAGGTCAAGGTCATGGGGACGAATACGATATTTTAAGCTTCGGTACCAGCTTGTGTACCCTCTAGTTTTTAGTTTACCGTCCGATTTGCTTGCAATGGGCAAAAAGGGACTCGTCGGCATCCCAGCTTGCGTCAGGAAAAACAAAAAATCACCTAGAGGTCCAAGGTCAAGGTCACGGGGACGAATACGAGATTTTAAGCTTCGGTACCAGCTTGTGTACCATCTAGTTTTTTCGTTTACGTCCGATTTGCTCGCAATGGGAAAAAAGGGACTGGCCGGCACCCCACCTTTCGTCAGGAATAACAAACAATTACCTAGAGGTCAAAGGTCAAGGTCACGGGGACGAATACGAGATTCTAAGCTTCGGTACCAGCTTGTGTACCCTCTATTTTGTTTTTCTTTACCGTACGATCTGCTCGCAATGGAAAAAAAGGGACTCGCTGGCACCCTAGCTTGCGTCAGGAAAAACAAAAAATCACATAGAGGTCAAAGGTCAAGGTCACGGGGACCAATACGATATGTTAAGCCTCGGTACCAGCTTGTGTACCCTCTAGTTTTTTAGTTTACCGTCCGATTTGATTGCAATGGGCAAAAAGGGACTCGACGGCACCCCAGCTTGCGTCAAGTAAAACAAAACATCACCTAGAGGTCAACGGTCAAGGTCACGGGGACGAATACGAGATTTTAAGCTTCGGTACTAGCTTGTGTACCTTCTAGTTTTTTTCGTTTACCGTCCGATTGGCTTGCAATGGTCAAAAAGGGACTCGACGGCACCCCAGCTTGCGTCAGGAAAAACAAAACACCACCTAGAGGTCAAAGGTCAAGGTCACGGTGACGAATACGAGATTTTAAGCTTCGGTACCAGCTTGTGTACCCTCTAGTTTTTTTGTTTACCGTCCGATTTGCTCGCAATGGGAAAAAAGGGACTCGCCGGCACGTTAGCTTGCGTCAGGAAAAACAAAAAGTCATCCAGAGGTCAAAGGTCAATGTCACGGAGACGAATACGAGATTTTAAGCTTCGGTACCAGCATGGTGTACCCTCTAGTTTTTTCGTTTACCGTCCCATTTGCTCGCAATGGGCAAAAAGGGACTCGCCGGCACCCCACCTTGCATCAGGAAAAACAAAAAATTACCTAGAGGTCCAAGGTCAAGGTCACGGGGACGAATACGAGATTTTAAGCTTCGGTACCAGCTTGTGTACCTTCTAGTTTTTTTCGTTTACCGTCCGATTTGCTCGCAATGGGAAAAAGGGACTCGCCGGCACCCCACCTTGCGCCAGGAATAACACAAAATCACCTAAAGGTCAAAAGTCAAGGTCACGGGGACGAATACGAGATTCTAAGCTTCGGTACCAGCTTGTGTACCCTCTAGTTTTTTCGTTTACCATCCGATTTGTTCGCAATGAAAAAAAGGACTCGCCGGCACCTCACCTTGCGCTAGGAATAACAAAAAATCACATAGAGGTCAAAGGTCAAGGTCACGGGGACGAATACGATATTTTAAGCTTCGGTACCAGCTTGTGTACCCTCTAGTTTGTAGTGTACTGTCCGATTTGCTTGCAATGGGCAAAAAGGGACTTGTCGGCATCCCAGCTTGCGTCAGGAAAAACAAAAAATCACCTAGAGGTCCAAGGTCAAGGTCACGGTGACGAATACGAGATTTTAAGCTTCGGTACCAGCTTGTGTACCCTCTAGTTTTTTAGTTTACCGTCCGATTTGCTTGCAATGGGCAAAAAGGGACTCGACGGCACCCCAGCTTGCGTCAGGTAAAACAAAACATCACCTAGAGGTCAAAGATAAAGGTCACGGGGACGAATACGAGATTCTAAGCTTCGGTACCAGCATGGTGTACCCTCTAGGTTTTTAGTTTACAATCCGATTTGCTCGCAATGGGCAAAAAGGAACTTGCCGGCACGTTAGTTTGCGTCAGGAAAAACAAAAAGTCATCCAGAGGTCAAAGGTCAAGGTCACGGGGACGAATACGAGATTATAAGCTTCGGTACCAGCATGGTGTACCCTCTAGTTGTTTCGTTTACCGTCCGATTTGCTCGCAATGGGCAAAAAGGGACTCACCGGCACGTTAGCTTGCGTCAGGAAAAACAAAACATCACCTAGAGGTCAAAGGTCAAGGCAACGGGGACGAATACGAGATTTTAAGCTGCGGTACCAGCTTGTGTACCGTCTAGTTTTTTCGTTTACCGTCGCATTTGCTCGCAATGGGCAAAAAGGGACTCGCAGGCACCCCAGCTTGGGTCAGGAAAAACAAAAAATCACCTTGAGGTTAAAGATCAAGGTCACGGGGACGAATACGAGATTTTAAGCTTCGGTGCCAGCTTGTGTACCCTTTAGTTTTTTCGTTTACCGTCCGATTTGCTCGCAATGGGCAAAAAGGGACTCGCCGGCACGTTAGCTTGCGTCAGGAAAAACAAAAAGTCATCCAGAGGTCAAAGGTCAAGGTCACGGGGACGAATACGATATTTTAAGCTTAGGTACCAGCATGGTGTACCCTCTAGTTTTTTTCGTTTACCGTCCCATTTGCTCGCAATGGGCAAAAAGGGACTCGCCGGCACCCCACCTTGCGTCAGGAAAAAAAATCACCTAGAGGTCCAAGGTCAAGGTCACGGGGACGAATACGAGATTTTAGGCTTCGGTACCAGCTTGTGTACCTTCTAGTTTTTTCGTTTACTGTCCGATTTGCTCGCAATAGGAAAAAAGGGACTCGCCGGCTCCCCACCTTGCGTCAGGAATAAAAAAAATCACCTAGAGGTCAAAGGTCAAGGTCACGGGGACGAATACGAGATTCTAAGCTTCGGTACCAGCTTGTGTACCCTCTAGTTTTTTTCGTTTACCGTCCGATCTTCTCGCAATGGAAAACAGGGACTCGCTGGCACCCTAGCTTGCGTCAGAAAAAAATCAAAAAAATCACATAGAGGTCAAAGGTCAAGGTCACGGGGACGAATACGAGATTTTAAGCTTCGGTACCAGCTTGTGTACCCTTTAGTTTTTTTTAGTTTACCGTCCGATTTGCTTGCAATGGGCAAAAAGGGACTCGACAGCACCCCAGCTTGCGTCAGGTAAAACAAAACATCACCTAGAGGTCCAAGGTCAAGGTCACGGGGACGAATACGAGATTTTAAGCTTCGGTACCAGCTTGTGTACCTTCTAGTTTTTTCGTTTACCGTCCGATTTGCTCGCAATGAGAAAAAAGGGACTCGCCGGCACCTTAGCTTGCGTCAGGGAAAAACCAAACATCACCTAGAGGTCAAAGGTCAAGGTCACGGGGACGAATACGAGATTTTAAGCTTCGGTACCAGCTTGTGTACCTTCTATTTTTGTTTCGTTTACCGTCCGATTTGCTTGCAATGGGCAAAAAAGGACTCGACGGCACCCCAGCTTGCGTCAGGAAAAACAGAACATCACCTAGAGGTCAAAGGTCAAGGTCACGGGGACGAATACGAAATTGTAAGCTTCGGTACCAGCTTGTGTACCCTCTAGTTTTTTTGTTTACCGTTCGATCTGCTCGCAATGGAAAAAAGGGACTCGCTGGCACCCTAGCTTGCGTCAGGAAAAACAAAAAACACATAGGTCAAAGGTCAAGGTCACGGGGACGAATACGAGATTTTAAGCTTCAGTACCAGCTTGTGTACCCTCTAGTTTTTTCGTTTACCGTCCGATTTGCTTGCAATGGGCAAAAAGGGACTCGTTGGCACTCCAGCTTGCGTCAGGTAAAACAAAACATCACCTAGAGGTCAAAGGTAAAGGTCACGGGGACGAAAACGAGATTCTAAGCTTCGGTATCAGCATGGTGTACCCTCTAGATTTTTAGTTTACAATCTGATTTTCTCGCAATGGGCAAACTCGCCGGCACGTTAGCTTGCGTCAGGAAAAACAAAAAGTCATCCAGAGGTCAAAGGTCAAGGTCACGGGGACGAATACGAGATTCTAAGCTTCGGTACCCTCTAGTTTTTTCATTTACCACCCGATTTGCTCGCAATGGGCAAAAAGGGACTCGCCGGCTTCTTAGATTGCGTCAGGAAAAACAAAACATCACCTAGAGGTCAAAGGTCAAGGTCACGGGGACGAATATGAGATTTTAAGCTTCGGTACCAGCTTGTGTACCCTCTAGTTTTTTTTTCTTTTACCGTCCGATTTGCTTGCAATGGGCAAAAAGGGACTCGCCGGCACGTTAGCTTGCGTCAGGAAAAACAAAACATTACCTAGAGGTCAAAGGTCAAGGTCACGGGGACGAATACGAGATGTTAAGCTTCGGTACCGAAGCTTAAAATCTCGAAAAACTAGAGGGTACACAAGCTGGTACCGAAGCTTAAAATCTCGTATTCGTCCCCGTGACGTTGACCTTTAGGTGATGTTTTGTTTTTCCTGACGCAAGCTGGGGTGCCGGCGAGTCTCTTTTTGCCTATTGCGAGCAAATCAGACGGTAAACGAAAAAAATAGAGGGTACACAAGCTGGTACCGAAGCTTAGAATCTCGTATTCGTCCCCGTGACCTTGACCTTTGACATCTGGATAACTTTTTGTTTCTCCTGACGCAAGCTAACGTGCCGGCGATTCCCTTTTTGCCCATTGCGAGCAAATCGGACGGTAAACGAAAAAAATAGAGGGTACACAATCTGGTACCGAAGCTTAAAATCTCGTATTCGTCCCCGTGACCTTGACCTTTGACCTATAGGTGATTTTTTGTTTTTCCTGACGTAAGGTGGGGTGCCGTAGAGTCCCTTTTTGCCCATTGCGAGCAAATCGGACGGTAAACGAAAAAAAAACTAGAGGGTACACCATGCTGGTACCGAAGCTTAAAATCTCGTATTCGTCCCCGTGACCTTGACCTTTGACCTCTGGATAACTTTTTGTTTTTCCTGACGCAAGCTAACGTGCCGGCGAGTCCCTTTTTGCCCATTGCGAGCAAATCGGACGGTAAACGTAAAAACTATCGGGTACACAAGCTGGTATCGAAGCTTAAAATCTCGTATTCGTCCCCGTGACCTGGACCTTTGACCTCTAGGTGATTTTTTGTTTTTGTTTTCTGACGCAAGCTGGGGTGCCGGCGAGTCGTTTGAGCCCCTTTGCGATTAAATCGGACGGTAAACGAAACAATAGAGGGTACCCGTGCGATGACAATTTAGTGACCTCTGGAGGTCAAACCATTTGTCCTAGGTCAAAACAGATTGCATATTCGTGCATAACTCGATGAGATCTACCCATATGCTAAGTTTGGGTAAAATCGGAACTCGACGCTGAAAACGAATACGAATACGACGCTAACCTGATGCACATGGCCAAACTTACCTTCAGAAGTATTCTATTTACCCAGGGGGTGTCATCCCCATCTCCGTAACGTGTCCACTTCTACTTATGACGTCACCCCAGTAGTCGATTATGGCGCATGTCGTCTGCAGTCGGTTAAAACTGTTTTTCGCAAATAACTTTTTGACAAATATAGATATAGCAATGATTTTGATGTCATCGTGTTCGCCTCGTCAGAACACGTCGATTCATACAAATTCCATGTGGTTTAGGTCAAATCAAAATTTCATCGAAGGGGCGGGGCTTAGAGCCTCAGCTGGTGACCGCCGAACCGCAGGGGGACCGTAAACAAGGCCCTGACCTTTGATGACCTCTAGTGACCTCAATATTGATCTGAGCCTAAAATGATCCAGAAGATTTCGATTTGCTTGTTTTGAACTTTTCAACGCTGTCTTTTCCTTTTTCGTAACATTTTTACTTTCCGAGTTAGATGACATTTATTTCTCCCGAAATAGCATTAACTGCAATGGCGGAGGAGGCCGATGGATCCACATGACGTCACGCTCTGACGTCATGATCACACAGAATCGCCGGATGACTCTACCTCCTATATATGGCCTTGTATTTACCGTGCTTCAGACAAGGCTTATATATGTCCTTCATGCCTTCGGATTGTGTCTTGCGCCACTAATGTTTCTTTTGCCTATGTCGATTGCTACCAAATTACTTCTATATTTTTTCACCAAAGAATTACTTTTATCACAAAGATAAAAAATAAGGTATCGTTTAGCCATTAACTATCACTTTTTGAGTGAACCTTTGGGGGGGGCCAAACAGGCCACTTTGGGCTTTGAGGGGGGGGGGCGGCCGCCCTAAATGCCCCCCCCCCCCCCTGGATTCGCCAGTGGATATAAGCACGTAGCCAATTTCATTGCAGACTTTTTGTGTTGTGTCGATTCAGCAAACTGCGTTCTTGAATCTTCATAACTATGAACATTGAACAATATCAGAAGATTCCTGACAAGCTTGTTAGGAACATACTTATATTTATCACGGACATGAACAGTTGTACGATTATCCGTCAAACTCAACGCTGATTATTCCCCTATGCATTTATGCACGTACACACACAAGCATGCCAAGGCTCAATACCAGTAAACAGCTGACCTTCAATACCACTTCGGCCGAGTCTACATCAGGCCTACTAACAACACCCTGCACCCACTGAACGGTTGTCTGAGCCACGCTTTGTTCGGAGGAAGTTATTTGGAGAGTACATCACTCGTCACGCAAAAGAAGCTCCATTGAGTCACAATTAATAATGTAAATATACAGTCGGGACAGTTATTACTACAGCGCGTCTACGATATGCGCGCCCGCTTCAACTACCAAAATTAATTGACATAATCAACTCAGCATAGGAAATACAATTTATTGTTCTGTACTTGCGTATGGATCCAGCCCACATTGACCAAATGATGCATAAGTTAAGTATTTAATTAAATATGATAAATCTGATTATTTGAATTTAACGGTAACTGCATTGGTGAATACATTCAAAACCAAAAAAAAGAAAAAAAGTTACCTATAGGAAAAAATACAATTATCCTCATGCAATATTGTCGCACGACCAAATACCATCGGAGATATTGGGGGGAAAAGAGACATAAACATTATCGAACTATTATGAGGTAACAACAACCGTTGATGTTCTACAAGCGAAATCTGTTTCTTTTGAATTTATTAGACAAATATGCATGTTTTACATGTTAAAAAGTGCGCACTCTTCCAATTTCTACGACGACCCCAATTAGTTCCAAAGCTGCTTAAACCATCGTCTGCCACTTGTAAACAATTTTCGAACAGACGCAACGCCACAATTATTGATGAGCAGCATGATACGCGGCCCACCCAGACACACTGGTTCGTCAATATTTTGCAACGCCAGACCGATACCTTCAGCACTCTTCACAAACACAACTAATTATGACTAATCCGCTATCCTGTTCTGGCGGCACCTCGGCCAACAATGGCGCGCTGCCGTGGCACTGTTTTGATATGTAGCACGCGGCGGGCAGGCGCTCAGCGCTACTTTGCACGTCGGTGCATGAGGGAGTGCTGAGTGACTGTGGTGTTACTGTGATTATGGAAGGCCACCCACGGCGTGTAAGATGATATCGTGACGCCCTCACGAACGGCAGCGGTTGGAAGACTGCCGGGAGGGGAGTAATTATAGTGTGGTGGAAATAGTGGTCAAAGCTGGATTTGGGCGGCGTTCGACAGATAAATATGCCCACAAAACAGCTCAGTGAGCTTAATGGTTGAGAATCAATGAGTTCTCAACACAGTTTCAGCAAGCCATTATTCACACAATACTCAGGAGGTTGTTACTGATGTGAATACAAAAATAGGTGAGCGAAATGTGTCTCTCGGTCTAGCATACATTTTATGGAACCATTCCCGTGGTCCACCGTTGTGTCCCGTCCATCCCGTGGTCAGAGTCCCGTCTCGTGGTCAGAGTCGTCCGTCCCGTCCCGTCCCGTCCGTCCCGTCCCGTCCCGTCCCGTCCCGTCCCGTCCCGTCCCGTCCCGTCCGTCCCGTCCCGTTCCGTTCCGTTCCGTTCCGTTCCGCCCCGCCCGCCCCGCCCCGCCCGTCCGTCCCGTCCCGTTCCGTTCCGTTCCTCCGTTCCGTTCGTTCTGTTCTGTTCTGTCTGTTCTGTTCTGTTCTGTTCTGTTCGTTCGTTCCGTCCGTTCCGTTCCGTTCCGTTCCGTTCCGTTCTCGATCCGATCCGATCCGATCCGATCCGATCCGATCCGATCCGATCCGATCCGATCCGATCCGATCCTCGTCGCGTCCGTCCGTCGCGTCCGGTCCGGTCCGGTCCGGTCGGTCCGGTCCGGTCCATTTCATTCATTCCATTCCATTCCATTCCATTCCATTC
>JAXIVJ010017085.1:0-27057 GCA_036785665.1 Chirona hameri | reverse complement strand
TGCAAAATCTGTTAAGGCGCTAGAAGAGGCGCACCATGTCTAAAAAATAGCATAACAAAATATACCTAACCTAACCCGGGTGCCTGGTGCGCCTCTTCTGGCGCCTTTTTCCAGGACGCTGTACGACAGCGCTTCCAATTAGAGGTTTTACGTCAAATCTGAAGACTTTCTACGTCAGAGTCTAGAGTTAATATAGAGGTTTTATGAAGATTTTCGGAGGATTATAGAGTTTTTCAGAAAAATTAGAGGTTCTTAGAGGTTTTGGGAATGTCCATGGGTTTTTGATCATGCATCGCCGCTTCGCGTATATAGGCTCCGTCGGCGCTCCGCGTAGAGGCGCCCTCGGGGGGGGGGGGGGGGGGGCGGCCGGGGGGCGCCCGCCGCCTCCGCCCTGTATCCGCCCCTGTAAAGTACGTGTGAAGCCGAAGTTCATTTATTACAGACGTTTTCATAGGATGAATGTCTTAGATTTTCATTTTTCTCTATGCCGCACTGACTGGAGCTCAGTGTTCTCGCGCGCGGGAGTTGCCGATCAGTGGACTGCCTTTACCGATCTGTTTCTGCCTTTACTTGACTTTCCTACTCCTTCACAGCGCATCAAGCTGTACAACCCTGCGGCACCCCCTGTATCGGACGCCACCTTGCGGCTGATGGCTCAGCGCCGCGGACTTCTTGCCCGAAGTGGTAGGGACCCCAGCCTTTCTCGCTCTCGACAAGAGGGTCAAATCTGCCATTCGGAATGAGAGGCATGATATTGCCCGCGGGTGACTGAGCAGGGTCCTACCACCAACTTTCGGAACATTCGCCACATTATTGAGGGCAAGAAGTCCGCGCAGAGAGCTGCGCCTGAGGCCACACCCGACGAGCTAAACGGGTACTTCGGGGAGGCCCTTCATCTTCCTTGTAGACTTCCGAGGGTTGGCGCATGCGCCTTCACTCTGAAGCCTGTCTCTTTTATCTTAAATCACCCGGCACCCACAAGACGACAAACACTACTACAAAAACGACACCCACTTATCAGTCACAGAATCAGACAAACACTCACACTATTCAACATCGCACACATCAACACAATGCCAACGCCACCACTCACACCTCACTGGCTCGACACAACAGCAGACACACACCGCCTCTTCACACACAACACAAACACAGTCACCGCGTCAGACACACACACACTCTTTCACGAACACAAAGCACAACAAAACACATACACATACATATACACAGACGGCTCACGGCGCGACGGCCGAACCGGTTGGTGCATACTTCTCAAACACAGCTAAAAATAACTTTTAGACTTCCAGACACAAATAGCATATTCACAGCGGAACTATCATCAATTTTATTAGCATTAATACACGTTAGAAAGGAAAAAACTTAAAGAAATAGTCATTTGCACAGACTCGTCCGCCTCGCTCTCTGCCATTTCCTCGATTAGTGACTGTATAAATCCGATAGTATTTAAAATTAGACAGCTAATTAACTAATATTTTAATTAAGTATTTAAACAGCAGAAACAGCAGTATTAAATTCCTCTGGATCCCAGGACACGCCGTATCCCAGGAAACGAGGAAGCAGACAGACTAGCGAAATTAAGCCTAGAATTACCTTCAGAAAACCATTTACCAAGTCCAGTATCAGACGTTTTAAATAATATAAATTTACAACTTAACATATTGCGCCAGCGCGAGTGGGACGCTGCTCCGCATTTTCATCTTCATCCGATCAAGCCAAAAGCCAACATTTTATATCTAGTCACCAGAATTGTGAAGAAAAGGATGTGATATTGGCGCGCCTCCTCCTCGGTCATACAAAAATTACTCATTATATTATGGATAATCTCCCGCCACCAAATTGCCAACATTGTCCAGGTTATCCGCGCTACACAATTAAACACTTACTAATTACTTGCCCAGTACACAACGATAAACGCCAGAAAATTATTAATTACACGCAGCAAAATCGCATCACATTAAATCTTCAAAAGCTGTTAGGTGACAATTACCCTGAATTGATAGGCTTCCTCTTTGATTTTCTTTACCAAACACGTTTAGTTAATCAAATATAACAGGGTTTTTTGGCCTAGCGCATTTTTGTCCCTCCGCGCAGGTTTTTTTCCCCTTTGCCTTAGACGCTGTTTTTTTAATATTATTCAGGACTTTTCTCCCAGCTAAATACATCCCACAACCAGGTCTCGCCGAGGCGCCGGAGCCAGGGAGACTGGCAACAGTCTCCCGTTGTTGCATTGATTGGCACCCCGGCTCCATCAACACTGACACTGTGTTCAAGTGTATGTGTGTTCGTGAGTGTATGCAATAAAATATGTATGCATGTGTGTCTCGTGTTTTACTTATTTTTGACCTTGAACGAAATACTTAACGTAATGCTAGATACTATATTTACTTTGAACAATAAACTAACGTAAAATAGCTACCCTACTCCCTAGTTTGCTCCGGGTTCACATAGACCGGTTAACGTAATTCTTTGCCTGGCAAATTGCCAGAGGTAATTCCCCCCCGGAAAATGGCTATAGGCCGGTCCGGGGGGAAATAAATATATGAAAACAATCATGAGCCTGTGTTTCTGACGGCATCTGCACTCGGATTGTGAAACTTTGTTTCGATGTCATCGGCCATGTCTTCCTTCATATCATCAACACCTGTCTCACAATCTGTGAATATCCAGCGTTCTGGAAACACTTTATCGTGCATCCTATTCACAAATCCGGCAGCTCTCCGAAACATCCAACTTCCGTCCCATCTCCATCGGCCCAGCTTCCCAAAACTTATAGAGACAGTTGTTCAGCGACAACTGTACTCTTACATGGCCAACAATCACCCTTTTTCCTCATCCCAGCACGGTTTTCGTTCAAATCACTCCACAGAAACCGCGCTTCTTACCTTATCCGATCATATCCTTTCCGCCACCGACCGCCAGGACACCACTCTCCTCTGTCTACTTGACCTGTCAAAATGCTTTGACGTGATCGACCACGCAAAGCTCCTTTCCAAACTGCAAACCTATTCTATCGATCCTACCTGGTTTTCCTCTTATCTCACTGGCCATGCTCAATCTGTTTGTACAGCTGACGGGCGTGGGAACCGCCACCTTTCCCGATGCCTACCCAATCATCCCATCGGTGTTTTCCAAGGATCCTCACTCGGCCCACTCCTATTCCAGATTTTTGCCAATGACTTATCCCTCTATGCACCACAGGCGCACGTGGTGCAGTACGCTGACGATACCCAAATTCTGGTCTCAGGCAAAACAGAATCCCTCCCTCAGCTCATTGCTACCATGGAACAGGCTTTATCAGCTCTCGACACCTGGTTCAATTCCCATGGCTTGAAAGTAAATACCGGGAAAACAGAGCTCATTGTCTGTGGTTCCCGTCAAAATTGTTGTGGCATGACCACGACTACTATTCGGTTCCGTGAGGACATAGTGCGTGATATCCCCACGGTGAGGAATCTTGGCGTACTGTTCGACAAGCACCTCTCGTGGGACTCACACGTCTCTGCCCTCGTCAAAAAATGTAACGGTATCCTCATCGGCCTGTCTCACGTGCGTCATCATATCCCCTCGTTACTTCTACCTGTTATAGTCGACGTCTTGGTCCTCTCGCACGTCTGATATTGTTTGACGGTCTTTGGCAACGGGGCAGAAAATAACATGCAGCGCCTCCAAAAGGTAGTCAATTTTAGTTTGCGCACTGTCTCTGGCCGACGTAAATTCGACCACGTATCGGACGTGCGAGATGAACTGACCTGGCTCACCGCCCGGCAGCTGTACGAACTTCAATCTCTCAACCTTCTTCACAAAATTCGCAGCACCGGGGAACCGCATGCTCTCGCTTCCCAGCTATCGGCCAATTCTGAACTTCGTTCCAGAAGCACTCGCCAGGACGCTGATTTGGCCCTACCGCGCGTGAGAACTGCAACCGGCAAGCGTCGCTTTTTATATAGTACGGTACAGCGGTACAACACCCCCTGCCTCTGGACATTCGTGATATATCTTTCCTCACTCGGCCCTTCGGGCAAGAAGTCCGCGGCGCTGAGCCATCAGCCGCAAGGTGGCGTCCGAGTCAGGGGGTGCCGCAGGCTTGTACAGCTTGATGCGCTGTAAAGGAGACGTCTTCATAGGATGAATCACTTCGCTTGGAATCAATGATGATCTTTACCGTCACCGTCATTTAAAGGGTTATGACGATCTTTACCGTCAATGATCTTTACCGTCATTTAAAGGGTTATACGGGGTTTTCCCAGAATAATTGAGCTACATAGTACAAATTACTTATAAAGGAGGTAGAAGTCACACGGTAGTCACATTTTTATGGAAATTACCTCTTCTGCACGTAAGAGCATTTCATAGTGCTCGGTGATGCCACCGCGTACTTTCTGCAGTACTGGCTGGGGCAGAGCCAGCCATCCCTTTTATGTTAATGAAAACACCGCACTTATGGCATATTTCCGGTTACAATAAGCAATATATGATAACATATTTTTTCCCCAACGACAGCATCAGTTATCTAGTTTTGCCCATAAAATTCGTTATTTTTCATGAATTTTCATGCCCAAAAATTAATGCGCCACCATCAAATTCTCAATGCTAAACGCCGCAAGAAAACCCCCCACAAAATCCACAAACCCCGAACGAACAGTATGTAGTAATAAAGAGTCCGGTACGAATTGAATTGAATAATCTTTTTGTGATCCAGTGTGGGACTTGCAGATAATTCAATGCTCTAAAATTGATGAAAAACGAAAAAAAACGCATGGCATTACTTGCCTGGCTTAGAGCATCTTTCATTTAATAACTCCTTCTTCAATCGTCATCCAGATGGCAAAGACCGCAAGAATTGCCACGTATGCCAAGGTAGTTTATATCAAGGCGATATGTTTACATAACAATTTCGCACAATTTCACAATTTCAGGGTTACCTTCATGTAAAGGTAAGCTTAATTCAATTAATTTATATTGATATGGGGGTGGCCGTTCGGGAGTAGTGTCCTTGGGGCGGAATTAGCCTCCATCTTGGATTTTTATCTTCACAGTCACGTGACCTTTTTATGGTCAACGTGCACAATCGTATTAAACCGTAAATAACCCCTCTTGCGGCAGCTTGCTTCTGAGTTCGTAACCGCTATTTTGTCTCAGCCGCGCAGATTACTGCACCATCGAATTTGATGCAGATTCTAAGATAATAAAGTGATGGACAGTAATGCCGATCAAGTACTCGTTATCTGATACAAGTCTCGAAAAACGCCAAAGATTAACGCTGATAATTGCTGAAATAATGGACTAAATGAGCATTGTGGTCCATGGTATATGTCTTAAACGTGTTTAAAGCTCATACAAGTGCCAAAGAGTGCATTTCCTTTCAGGACGGAAATCCGTATAATCCCTTTAAACGTAAAGTTGGCGCTCTTTTACATGACACCTGATGAGCTGTACTGTTTTTGCTTGCGAATTGCGATCGTGTAATGTGTGTGTGTTTTGTTTTTCTACTCAGTGTGCGCATGTGAGTAAGCTTGTCGTTTTTAACATGTCTCTCATCTTTTAATCCTGGACGACGCTCAGAATAGCCGGTTTTATGTATCGGAGTGTTTTTACCGTAAATATAAAATAAAAATAGCCATGCAACTGATTAAATACAAGGGAAATACGTAAAGATTATGTTGTATCCGTTTAAATATATCTAATTTACATTTCCGGAAGAACCAAAACAGTGCAGGCATGTAATATCGCCGGGACAAATAAGTGATATAGGGATAGTTATAGAAAAGTGTCAATTATTTGGCGATTTTTCCACCCATAAATATTTTTAAAATTAAAAATGTATTGCTAAATTTGGAATAAACACAATCCTATTAACTAGGAAGAAGTGTGCCATGTCGAAAATATTATATTCGTGTCGTGAAACCGCGGCTACGAAATGGGCGATTTTGGGGTATTTCAAGAAAAAGCTGAAACGTTTAACGTTTGTTTTTGCGACCCCTAAATATCTTCCGATTAAAAAAAAATATATATCACTGGAATCACCATATTGTAAATAACAGGAAAACGGTATCCCACAAGGATTTTTTTAATTCGTTTCGTGAAATCGAGGAGACAAGATGGGCGATTTTTGGGGACATTTATAGCAAAACATGGAATTTGGGGCGATTTTTCGCGACCCCTATTTTTTGTTGTCAAAACTATTGATACCATTGGACTCAGCGTAGTCGAAATAACGGGGAAAAGTTTGCCACCAAGAAAATTTAACATTCATGTAAACATGAACCGCCCTAATGTCCAGGGGCCCATTGATCCCACCCAGGGGCCCAGGGACCTATCGAGCATGTCCAGGGACCCATTGAGCCCACTTAAGGGCGCAAAAACATCCCCAGGGACCTTTCGAGCATGCCCTGGGACCCATTGAGCCCACTCAGGGGCCCCAAAAACCTGACCAGGGGCCTCTAGAGCATGTCCACTTGTCCAGGGCCAACTGAGCCCACCCACGGCCCAACACACCTGTCCAGTGGCCGCTCGAGCATGTCCAGTGGCCCATTGAGTATGTTCAGGGGCCACTCGAGCCTGCCAAGGGTCCCATTATTTATTATAGTCTGTTTTGGGGTCTCTCGAACCTGCCCAGGGGCCCATTATAGTTTCCCAGGGGCCCATCGAGTCTGTTCAGGGTCTTTTCGAACTTGCCCACTGCCCAGGGGCCATTCGAGCCTGCCCAGAGGCCTCTCGAACTTGCCCAGGGGCCATTGAGTCTGTTCAGGGGCCTCTCGAACCTGTCCAGGGGCCTCTCGAGCTTGCCCAGAGGCCCATTGAGTCTATTCAAAGGCCTCTTGATTCTGCATAGGGGCCATTATAGTTTGTTCAGGGGCCTTTCGAGCTTTCCCAATGGTCCATTGATTCTGTTCAGGGGCCTCTCGAACCTGCCCAGGGCCATTGGAGTCTGTTCAGGGGCCTCTCGGCTTGCCAAGGGGCCATTGAGTCTGTTCGGGGGCCTCTCGAGCTTATCCAGAGGGTCATTGAGTCAGTGAATTGGGCCCTCGAACCTGCCCAGGGGTTGCTAGCCGTCACCTGGAGCGCCTGCTATAGTTGGAGCGCCTGCGAACCGAGGTCAGCGCGGTCATAATGAGCGGTATAAATGTGCTGTATTCTGACCACCTTGTGCAATGTTTTCTGGGGTTTAGAAATTATAATTTGATAAGTCTGATGCGTTTTTGAATTCGGGGAGGGGGGGGGGGGGGGTAGTACACAAAATTAAAAAAAAATCCTTTCAGGATGAGGAGAGTGTATGCTGCAATATTTGTCAGCCAGGGGCGTCGTCGACGGGAGAGTCGGGGGAAGGGGTCTCGGCAGACTCCCCCCACTTATAGAAGACGGGGGGGGGGGGGGGGGCGACCCCTCACACTTTTTGCTGGGAAAATTAACAATTTATCGTAAAAATTGCCTTTGCAGCATTCAAAATCCATCTATCTAGGTCAAAAACTGGAAAATTTCGCACCGCTTGCGGCATGACACAAGTTTTGCAATTGCTTATACAAATTTGGAAAATGGGAAAAAGAACTTCATTAAGTGTCTGGCAGAGGCCCTCCTTGGCGGTAATTGCTGTCCCTGGGCCCATTCCCATCATACAATATTCACCTTCAAGTTTCAAGCGGGCTACATGTGTAGGTAATCTGCCGAGTTCCGAACAAGGCGAACGCAAAGACGAAGAGATCGGCACCCGGAAGCTGCTCCAGCGGTGCACAATTTGCTGGACCGAAGAGTTGGACCAGGCCAGGACCATCTCCCCAAGCCATATCCCCAGGCTCCTCCAGATCCACAGGGACCATTTATGTGCGGAAAAGTCGTTTTGCCTCTTGCTGCTTTCAAACCATTTGCATTGTTACCAGTTGTTTGTTACAGTTCGGTACATATGTATACAGTTATTATTATCATATGTACTATTGAGCGCTGACTGCCACCGGCCATCGTGATTTACTATCCGAGGCTAATGTATATGAAAAACTACCTTCATTTCAATATTTGTCATCATATTTGTCATATTTGTCATCTAGATGTGCAACCAGAAAAAGTGGTTACCTAGTTTCGAAGAGACTCACGAGCTCCACTCAAGAGTCACGGTCTGGTTCCAATATCAACATTTCGTTTTCCAAGACCTAAAATTAAAATTTTCACGCCGCTTCGCGGCGTCACATCGATAGTCATTGTCATAACAAAGCCATAGTCATCGTCATCGGTTCGTCGTAACGCTGAATTGAATGAATAACATTTTCAGCTTCTTATCCTCTACAAGACACACCGCCTAGATTTCTGGGTTTTATCAGGCAAACCCGTAAAAATTTCGCGCCGCGGCGCTAACCAACGAGTACCTACCTACTATAACATGAAAACCCAGATAAAAATGCTGCGAGGCTTAAATACGCGTATACAAATGAGGGTACATTTTTTCGTCATTTCAGCCGCCCCACGCTCAAAAGCCGACCTCACCTGTTGTCAGCTAAGATAGGTTTTCTCTCCTGTACGTAACAATACAAATTAGTAATGCGCTCAGTACAATGCATACTGAGGGTCCTGGTCCAATCCAGCTCATCACAAGTAGACGAAGAAAAATGGTTAAAAAGGGGGCCTCAGAAAATAAAGTGGCCGAAATTCGTACAGTTTTTCATATCCAGGGGTATTTGGTTTGGGTAGGGGGCCTCTCCCAGGGTCTTCCCCCCTTCTGAAGGTCTGGCTGCGCCCCTGGCAACGCCTGAGCAATTTTTCAAAGATCTCTAACAAAAATATATCTCAGTCACTTCAACTCACCTTGTTAACTAACCTGGTACCTAGGCTACCTCACCAGACTCTTCCACATGGAAGGGTCTGGGGTTAGGGAACTTGAACTTCCACATCAACATTGCAAAACAAAACTAGAACCACTTAACCTTCACATATCTCCAGAAAAATCAAAATGCATATTATGCATATTATAATATCTACGAAACACTGCACCCCTATAACATTCCAAAACATATATCTTCTCTGGCATTGGAATAGGCCAGGGGGTTATCATGCATGCAGTCGCCATAGGCTCAATTGGCTGGGGCGTGACGTCATACGTCCACAAGATTTTGGCGCACCGACATTTGTGGCGCGGCTTATATATGGCCTTTTAGCATTAGCATAAGAGTAAGCCCCACCGCTGTCAAAATATGAGTGATTTGGGAGGAAAATGTTACGCAGATAAGTTAGAGACCATGAATGGGTCTTTATTTCAGGGCATGTTGTCTGTAAATCGTCTCGGTATAATTATCTATATAGTTTTTCAAAAATTGTGAGTTATTAAGGATTTGTATAGGGGCCAGGGATTCTACGTCCAGATGACGCCACCACCCCCGAGTGGGATTCAGTCAAATTTCCGGATGACTCTACCTTCTTATAGGGCTTTGTCTCAACGTCTCAACCAGTGTTCGTCACGGGCCCACCAACCCCCAGCCCGGCCTGGCCCAGGCCCATGCACTTGGACCAAGCCCAGGCCCGGACCAGGCCCGGACAAATGTATAATATTGAGGCCCAGGCCCGGTCCGACCCGTTCAGATTAAGCATATAAATATTTTCACAAAATTTGGAATCACTATCCTAGCATATTTATTTGTATACTATAAATGTGAAACAATGAACCAACTATGCTAACCAAAAACAATCAAAAAGCCACAGCCACAGAAACAGTGTGTTGCTGTGGAAGTGAACTGCTGGTTTAAATATTTTTTTCAGCTCTGACCTGAGCTTCAACATTATCAGTCCAGGCCCGTCCATAGCCCAGTGATTTCCTTAAAGTTGAGGCCCAGCCCAGGCCCAGCCCAGGCCCAGCCCAGGCCCAGCCCAGGCCCAGCCCAAGCCCAGCCCAGGCCCAGCCCAGGCCCAGCCCAGGCCCAGCCCAGGCCCAGCCCAGGCCCAGCCCAGGCCCAGCCCAGGCCCAGCCCAGGCCCAGCCCAGGCCCGGCCAATGGCCCATAGGGCCAGCCCAGCCCGTGACGAACTCCGGTCTCAACCATACACCATGCGCCATAAACGACGCAATTGCGCTGGATGTACGGTATGACTTCTGGATGTTCATGCTGAATGAACCAGATTTTCTACTATTCATAGTAGAACTCTCAAAGTCCCAAGATAATGAAATCCACTGTCCGGACAGTCTGACAGTAGACTCACTCCATTGGAAATGCACAAGTACCCCGGCACCGGCCCCGGGGCCGGGTACAAAATCAACTGTCCACTAGATAACTGGTATATGTTTTTCCGTCGGAAATATGGGCGAAACTAAATTATTGGCAATCAAGAGATGAAACGCGGCTGCTAATTAAAAAAAAGTAATATGTACATACATACTGACGTGATGCATATAATGATTAAGTGAATAATACATCGGAAGTGGTTTTAACCCTATTCCCTGCGGGCGGCCATAGTTACGTTAACCTGCGGGGGGGGGGGGCAGATTCTGCCTCCCCAGAGATCTCGAGAACCGCTCGGTCGATTTCGATAGGGAAAACGCCATTCGATTCGTCATGACAAGGTCACTCTTTTTGGACCCCGTAATTTTTGTTTTGTTCAAAAATGGGGGGGACAGGGGCAAACAATCCGAAAATTGTGGGTGTTTTTTTAAAGGTCATTGCGGCCATGTGGCTCGACCGATTGTCATGCCCCAAACGTCTTTGAGCTTCAAATGTACTGGTCTTTAATATATCAAAAGACAAAAAAATAAATACAAATCATAGGCGTATTCAGGGAATGTAAAATGGGGGGATTTTCTGAAGAAGGAAAAATGTGCTGTTCGTGATTGTTTAGGACGACATGAACGTCACATGTGGGCATTATATGCTGTAATTTGTTAAATTTGATATATTGCGCATATGCGGATCCAGGAAAAAAGCATGGGGGCACCATGCGCGTAACGCTTTTATCATCTTACTAATTTGAAGTTGGACCTAATTTGAGGGTAGGTATCGCCTCCTATTTTATTTCCTGAGTGCGCCCCTGCCTCCAAAATATGGACAATCCTAGTATCTATGATGCATATTGCATTGAAATTGTTTCTGACGCATTTATTGCACTGCAAACCACGAAGGAAGTATGCGCCGCAAAACCGCAATCGTATCACCCTCCCCAAAACAGGAGCCTGGAACCGCCTCTGCTAGACCGATTTTTTCCAAATGTTAACACAACACGCGCCATTCAATTTTGGGAAAAGTCACAAAGTTTCAGCACGCTAGGCCTAACGGTTTAGAAGCGGCAAGTGAAACTCCACCGGGGGGGGGGGGCAGAATCTGACCCCGCAAGGAATAGGGTTAACGATCAGTATTTCTAAGGACATGATTGTTTAGTAAATTTTCTCAGGAATGCCATAGGTAATGATTTTTACTGGCATTTTGACCCCAAGTACTTCATGGGAAGGAACATTTTGTCCCCGACCTTATCCATAAGGACAGCACACTTTACCACTTCGCATATTTATTAGTAGTTGCGTTGTATTATTGTTCGTCTAAAAATGAACTATGTGTGCATCTTGTATGACATTTCGCTTTTACCGTCATTAGGCACCCTGTATACATACACTATTCCTACTTTTATTGGAAATAAATGCAAATGTAAATATGTAACATACGAATATAAACATGCACAATATTAAATAGCATTGCTATTCCTACCTAGACTAACCACAGCACGCCTGCAGCCATGATGCTATTGCACATTCCTTTGAATGTAGCAGAACTATGTATAAAACAATGTGCAAAAAAAGTTCAGTTATTTTCCAACTTGAAACTGCAATGGCGCCAAGGCATTACGTAACACCCTACAACATCTACCAGAAACATTTCCTTGATAGCATCAGGTGTCAGATTACATAAGCCGGCAGTTTGCTTGTCCACGCATAAGGAGCTAATGCATCTGCTGAGGCAACGGTCTGCGGTGAGGGGCGGTCGTGGTGTGGTTGGTTGAGCGTTCGCCTGGAAAGTGAAAGGTCCCAGGTTCAGGCGTCCTCCGCTCCAACGACTGCAACCCATATAAGTGCATGGCGTCCGTAAATGTCACTATATGAAAGGCAGCACATTCTTCTCAGAAGCTTAAGGTTCGGTACAGTCTTTTGCGAAGCTCGGAGTTCCGTACAATCTTCTGAGAGGCTCGGAGTTCGGTACAGTCTTTTGAGAAGTTTGGAGTTCATTATAGTCTTCTGAAAAGCTCGGAGTTCGGTACAGTCTTCTGCGAAGCTCGGAGTTCGGTACAGTCTTTTGAGAAGCTCCGAGTTCGGTATAGTCTTTTGAGAAGCTCGAAGTTCGGTACAGTCTTTTGAGAAGCTTGGAGTTCATTATAGTCTTCTGAAAAGCTCGGAGTTCGGTACAGTCTTCTGCGAAGCTCGGAGTTCGGTACAGTCTTTTGAGAAGCTCGTAGCTCGGTATTGTCTTTTGAGAAGCCCGGTGTTCGGTATAGTCTTCTGAGAAGCTCGGAGTTCGGTACAGTCTTCTGAGAAGCTCGGGGCTCGGTATAGTCTTCTGAGAAGCTCGAAGTTCGGTATAGTCTTTTGAGAAGCCCGGTGTTCGGTATAGTCTTCTGAGAAGCTCGGGGTTCGGCATAGTCTTCTGAGAAGCTCTGAGTTCCGTGCAATCTTCTCAGAAGCTCGGAGTTCGGTACAGTGTTCCGAGAAGCTCAAAGTTCGGTACAGTCTTCTGAGAAGCTCGGAGTTCGGTGCAGTCTTCTGAGTAGCTCGGGGTTCGGTATAGTCTTTTTAGAAGCTCAGAGTTCGGTACAGTCTTTTGAGAAGATCGGAGTTCGGTGCAGTCTTTTGAAAAGCTCGGAATAAGGTACTGTCTTTTGAGAAGCTCGGAGTTCGGTATAGTTTTTTGAGAAGCCCGGAGTTCGGTGCAGTCTTCTGCGAAGCTTGGAGTTCGGTACAGTCTTCTGGAAGCTCGAAGTTCGTTCGGTACTGTCTTTTGAGAAGCTCGGAGTTCGGTACAGTCTTTTGAGAAGCTCGGAGTTCGGTACAGTCTTTTGAGAAGCTCAAAGTTCGGTATAGTCTTTTGAGAAGCTCGGAGTTCGTTCGGTACAGTCTTTTGAGAAGCTCGTGGTTCAGCAGTCTTTTGAGAAGCTTGGTCAACGATTGTGACTGCGCCAATGTCTGACGTCGATCACCATCCCCCAGTTTCCGCCTCCTCCGTCTGTACTGCCGATCTGCCTAGGAGGCTCCTCTGCACCTCATTCGTCAGTCAGTTTCAGAAAGAGATCACTGGACCAGTGAATCACATGGTCGCTGGGCGACTCACCTCCATCGTCAGTCAGTTTCAGAAAGAGATCACTGGACCAGTGAATCACATGGTCGCTGGGCGACTCACCTCCATCGTCAGTCAGTTTCAGAAAGAGATCACTGGACCAGTGAATCACATGGTCGCTGGGCGACTCAGCAGCTTAACGAATGAATGAGGTGCAGAACAATATTTGATGATGATGATGATGATGATGATGATGATGATGCTGAACGTTAATGAACCAGCGGACTGGAAGACCAGTGCCCATTCACCATGAACCAGCGTCGGCTGGACGTCGCTGAGGCAACAGCCGGGGCCTCAGATAACATTTTGACCGCTAGCTGCCCCCCCCCCCCCCCCCCCAGTGACCAAGTGGGAGCAAAATACGTAGGTAAACTATAAATTTACGGTATTTGAAATAGAGAAAAGCGTCACTGAAGCATGCTTTCAATTTAAAATGAGTAAAGCGCCGCTTGCCGCTACCTATAGTGTAGCTTTGGAGATCTTGAGGACAGGTACCCGCCCTTCGTCGCGTTGCATCGGTTCGAAATTGGCGCGGACCTTCGCCGATATGCGTGCTATTTTTTTCAGTTTCATTATTTTATTATTATACTGGTTTATTTCTGTTACGTTCATATTCTAGTCATTATCGCACTTAAATTGTATCAGTAGATACGCTTAACCATATGCCTTATCAACATTTTTTTCTTCTTCGAACTGCTCCCCCCACAGTGATAATTCCTTAACCAAGGCCATGGTAGCCGCTTCAGGTCGATGTTGCGTCAACTGAGTTCACCGCAACGGTGAAGTCAACTCATCGGGCGCTTGTCTGGCGTCTTGCAGAGTGGGTGTATCGTTTTGCGAGGAGACGTGACGCCGTGGATTTTTCAGGGAAAGCTTTTTAGTTTGTCGGGGTTTATGTCGACAACGGCCACAGCTGTGTGTATTGTGTAACTATTGTCATGATCAGTTGCTGGGGGGACTCTCTAATACAAAATAATCCTTTCTCTATTGACACGTTAGCTGACGGCATGATATAAAGTAATCTCTTAAAACGAACGTGTTAAAGCTGGCAAGGCGGTCGATCAGTCAGCATTAATTTACAAAATAGACTAGCAGGACAAAGATTAACCACGTGTGGTCTTCAACAGACGAGGCCCGATAAGAATCCTTTATACTTTATATTACCTTTACATTTTAGGGAAACCGAACACCTTGAAGATAAACATAGTCATGGATTCGGCCTTGTCACTAAAACGTATGCAAATATACTCATGAACAAACTACGAATATTTAACACTACTATTGATGGGAATATTCTATTACAATATGGAATATTCCCTCTGCACAAACTACATCGATGCTTATATGAAACTTTACGTAATTAGGCACTTCAACAATTGACACACTCCGTCAGAAATATTGCTTATAATAGCAGAGATGAAATGGCGATCGGAATTCCCCCCCCCCAAAAAAAAACACCAACTTTGTCCGTCCGTGTAGATCAGTCGGGAGAGCGCTGGATTACAGATCTAACAGAAACACATGTGTTTCGAGCTAAATGTCACGGATATTAATCAAACTCCGTTACAAATCAAAACGGTCTTGACAGACTTGCGTATGACCTAATACACTGGAATAAACACAATGCAAAGAAACAGGAACTACAGTAGCGGCAGATTTCGAAGCTGTATTTGAATCTATCGCTTGGGAATATTTCAGATTAGTTATTAACGAGTTGAATTTCGCCCCGAACCTAAAGTACATGATTCATCATTTATACCTCAACACCGAAAACCATTCACGCATCCTACTAAACGGTCACTTAGGGAAAGAAATACATCTACAACGGGGGATCAGCCAGGGGACCCAGCATCGGGATACCTATTAAACTTGGCAGTTTCAATATTGACTGAGCAAATTAGTAAGTCAACCCGATTGACTGGGATACAAATAGCTCGCAATCATGGAATTAGAATAAGTCAATACGCAGACGACACAATTATGTTCCTTGACGGTTACAAAAGATATATTACAGGGTCGATATAAAAACTTGCTAAGTTCGGTTATCAGTCTGGTTTGAAAATAAACGTAGAACAAACATCCTGCATGGCAATAGGGACATTAACGGAAGACCAAGTTAGTATAGAACATAATATCAACTTTATAAACGGGTTAACACTTTTAGGAATAAGAATAGACTGCGATATCAAAAACGTAACAGATTGCAACATACAGCTTAAAATACCTGCAATACAAAATTAACTAGAACAATGGAAAAGGCGATGCCTTACCCCGATCGGAAGGATAAGCATAGTAAAAGCTCTACTTTTATCCAAATTAGTTAATTTATACATTGCACTGCCTAATCCCTCAACTCGGTATACAAAATATCTTGAAAGGTTACTTTATGGATTTGCGTGGGGTCAAAAGAACGACAAAATAAAACGCACCAAACTCGTACAACACCCTTCAAATGATGGACATGGATATGGTACAGATTGAGTCCTTTATCAAAAGCATGAACTGTCATGGTTAAAACGTTTAAGTACGTCTAGCACCAACTGGACAGTTCTTGCAGCGTTTTCAACTTCCAAACGTTTGTCTTCTATTAACGTACGGATGTAAACAGCTCAAATTGCTACGGAACAAGTCAACAAATCTATTTTACATAGACCTGGTGGATGCATTAATTAAATTCAATGAGGAATATAACATCGGATGAGGAGATAATAACGGGACAAAATTGTTTTCAGATCGGCCTAAATACTTGACAATTGTAATACAATTGATACAAATACAATTGTTAGGAAATGGGATGCTAGAGGACTGAGGTTCATAGGAGATTTATATAACGTAGACACTGGCGCAATCTATTCCAAGCAGGAGCTGTGAACCGTTTACGGTATACAAATGACCGTTTTATGTTATGCAGAATTAGTAAATAGTCTTCCACAACATTTTCAGAGACAGGTAAAAAAAAACATATTAACCCGCGCTTGACCGGGGTACCGGGCTGAACACCATTGACCGGGGGCAAATATATCCCACCCCCTCGTTATCTCCGGAACTAATGATCGCAGCGAGACGCGCAACGAGACATTTGAAAGCTCTCAATGAGACACATCTCAAGCATACTCGAAATTTTGAAATGAGGTCACATATCAGGTCAAGGTCGGGTCAAAGGTCAAAATGGAGGCATTTGAGTTTATGGACCATACTTTCCATCCAAAGCCTTTCATTGCGACTATGATCACCCAAAATCCTCCCAAAGGTATACTATACATCCCGCATGAGCTAAAATGAGATTGTTGGCAAAGGTCAAGGTCAAGGTCAGGTCACAAGAGGTGACTGTACGCAGAACATTTCCGAAAGTCATGCAAAAATATTTTATGGCCTATTTTACGCGTAAAATTCGATAGTTATGGTCATTTTACCATCTAACCTCATTTAAGTGAAGTTAGTGTCAAGTTTAGGTCAAGTTCAGGTCAGATATGGTCAAATTGTGAAATTGATAAATATAAATATAAAAAGCATTTGTTTACACCAGCTTTATCTCAGAAATACAGTGCTGTATCTGGTCATTTATGTGTCTGTATCTGGTCAAAAAAGCCAAAACAAAAGACGCAATTTCTCAATATGACGTCATGAGTTACTCATACCTAGGTAGCCATAAGTCAATCAAACAAAAGATATTGCTTTGAAATTTGGTTTTTATATTGTCCATATGTAGTTCTCATACATAAATTCCGTTTTGATCATCTTTGAAAATTTTGATTTTGTGGACATTTTCCCCAAAAAACAGATTTTAAATTTTGGGGTCAAACAAAATATTAAAAAAAATCCAAGATAACCATTGTGTAAGCCTTGCAATTTTCTATCTTTTAACGTTTTATATTGCATTTTGCTCAAGCAGTGGCATTTGTGCGGCCTGTTGAAGTGTAGCGGATTTTATCGTAAAACTCGTGTAGTGACGTCACTAAATTTGCTATATCTAAAAAAATAATGGATGAAATTGCTTCATTTTCACACAAAAGATGTCAAATTAATGTGGGAGAAGATACATAACGTTTCACGTTGATAGCTTCATTGTGTTTTGAGTCATATTGCAAATTTGTCAGGTAGGAGGAATATTCCCCCCACCCGGTCAAGCGCGGGTTAAAAGACCAAACATGCCATGCAAAATAGACTTAGTACTAAATCATAGAACGTTTTCCAAATCCGCGTACAAGACATTCGTTGAAAAGACAACAGTCAAAAATAATACTTCTAATGAACGTCTCCGAACAAAATAGGTAGCTGATATTGGCGAATTCACAGAAGGGACTCCACATAAAGTTACTATGGCCACAATGTCCACCTACCTTATATACCTTCATTTTCGAATTATTAATAGAATATACGGAACAAATAAATACTTAGCAAGTATTCAAGTTCTTCAATCCAATACCTGCACCTTCTGTGAAAGTGCGACTGAAACGATTATCCATCGGTTTTGACAATGTTCCAAAACACAAATATTCATTAACCCGCGACTTACAGGGGGGGGGGGGGAGGGGGGGGGCTATTTTTTGCCTCCTCCTGTTGTTTTGCAATAACTCCTAAACCAACAAAAGTATCGTCACCAATCTTGCAGTAACTTCTCTCACATCAATTCTACACATGTTGGACAAAGTAAAAAGATGAGGTTATGATAGATCAACCCGAAATGACGTCAGAGTGACGTCATGTTTTTCGGTTTTGTTGAAAAATAATGGTTTTCAGAAAACGCTGTCAAAGCTACAATATTTGAGATAAATTAAATTGTCTTACATCAAACTAATGACAATTTAGACCGGGCTATCAAACTGCCATCTCGGATTTTTGATTTTTGTTTATTCAAAATTTTGAGAAATCCATTAAAAAAAATTAACAAAAATTAGAATGATAAAAACGGAATATATGTGATTGAGACGTGTTCGGTGAATATGAGTACAACATTTGAAGTCGTTATCTTCGAAAATGACTGACTTATGACCTTTAAAGGACAAAACTCGACCACCTCACAGCATTACTATGCATAAAAAATGCGTTTCCGTTTTTGCTTTTTACTTCTATTTATATGGAACAGACAATTTTCTAAGGTCATTTTTCGCGTTATAGACGAAAAACAAACCCATAAACATGTGTTACTAATGACCGTATGTGTACCGTATACTAATGACCTACTGACCGTAATCTGCAGTTTGACCTCGTGACCTCAGATGACCTTGACCTGACCCAAGGTCATAAACAGATTAGAATGGTACTTAGAAGTGTCAGACACACGAATCATACCGATTTATCGACTGCTTATGTGTTTAATATCGCAATTTTGCGCGACAATTCCATCCATCGAGACCCTTTGACACGATCAAACATTTTGTACTTGACCTGACCTGTGACGTTATCGGTGACCCCGAGGTCAACACAATTATGTTTCCTTCGACAAATTTCTCAGGGCTATCGAATACCGTTTGCGTTTTCACAATCGGTCTAGTAGTTCCGGAGATCCGAAGGGGGCAAAAAATAGCCCCCCCCAGTAAGTCGCGTTATGGAATATACCCCAGTAACTCGCAGGTTAAGGAAATACTTTTTCACTTTTTAAAAGGAGATAATCACCTTTTTCCACAAAAATGGAGTTAGCACCTGAAATCGATAGACGAGACCAAAACATATTGTAAATTCATCACATTTTGCATATAACAATTCCTACCGAGAGATATTTCAAGTCATAGTTGATAAGCGATCCACGCTTATAATCAGCAAGTACTCGGTAACGAATTCAGTAAATTAGCCTCCCTACGCGTTGTTATTTATCATGAAGGTATGCAATATCTTTCATGCACTCTATCTTTTGCGAAAATGTGCCAAACTTTTATGAACCATCAACAATCATTTGAAAAAAGGCCGTTGAAATCGGCATTTTAGGTTGGCCCCGGACGGCAACCTATTTAGTGTCAGCAATTTGTTTATAAGTGCCCATTCAACAACGTTGAACAGATTGACACAAAAGCAAGAAAATGCTTTTCAATAGTGGAGGGAAATACCGATCATTAAATTCCCAAACTTCCAACTTTGGATTAGGGAATAATTTTATTTAATTCTTAAATTTAGATCACATTATTTTAATACCATAACGGTAGCGAAAGCAATTGTTGCTAACAAAATCGAAAGGTGATTATCTCCCTTTAAGGTTAGAATATGACACCGTCTTGAGTATTAGTTCAGTTAATTAGTTTCTTTTAACAGACCTTTCCAACATAGATGTGCTTATAGTAACACTTCGCAAAGCATGCATACACAAGTCACGCATAAAATCAGTTAAACCTTCATTACAAGTAATGATGCAAAGCCTTAAATTTGAAGCAATCAAAGAATATAATATGGCTAGAGCAAAAAGTAAGATAAGCATATTCGATCAGAGATTGGGTGAGCTTAAGAGATTAATGAGTTAAGAATTATGATCCGTAAACGGTGGGCCCGCGTCGCTCCTGGGCGGGTGGGTCACAGATACACATGTGTGGGCGAGCGGCGCGCACGCATGCACGCACACACACTCACACACGTGTACACCCGGGCAGCGCTGCCGTCCCTGTGGGTGCTTTGGGGGGGGGGGGAGGGAGGGAGTGGTTCTCGCCCACCCCGTAGTCCGGCCATATGCCGCCGCGGGTGGGAAACCACCCCCTCCGGGGCGGGGAACCGAATGACTTGCGCCAGTAGCCAGACTCGAACCCGGAACCCTTGGATTCCGAGTCCAACGCTCTACCAACTGAGCCACCAGGTCACGCATAAAATCACAAGTCACGCATAATATCAGTTAAACCTTCATTAGAAGTAATGATGCAAAGCCTTAAATTTGAAGCAATCAAAGAATATAATATGGCTAGAGCAAAAAGTAAGATAAGCATATTCGATCAGAGATTGGGTGAGCTTAAGAGATTAATGAGTTAAGAATTATGATCCGTAAACGGTGGGCCCGCGCTTGGTGGGTGGTGGGTCAGTTGGGTGGCTGGTGCGCCCTATCCCTCGCGACTGCCTGACTCGGGCGACGTCGCGCATGCGCTATTGTGAGCGTTGTTTCGGGGGACGGTTGTTTTGCGCTGTGTTTATGTTTACTGCTTCAATGACATCCGAAAGGTTCTGTAAGAATTCGGGTGTTATTGTCGCCAGCCTCCTCCGTTTCGGGTGCAGGACCCTGTCCACGTGCTTGTGGCAGGGTCGTTAGACCCTTATTTAGGTAGTCTTTAGCTTTTCTTAGGTAGGTAGGTTAGCTTCACTATTTTTTATTTTATTTGGCAGTAGGTCCCCTCCATTGCTTATGTCCCCTTCATTTTCTAGATTTAGTTGCAGTTGCCAACACGCTCTGTCATGTGTGGCAAGTTTAAAGTAAATATTTAGGTCCCAATTTAACTTGTAACTTGGTCTTTTTCGTGCGCTGATGGCTTCCCCCGGACCCCCCCCCCCGACCCCTTTCAGCCCCCCCCCCGTGCGAGGTCCCGCACCCCCCGGTCGGTTCCCTCCCCGCCCCCTCAGAGGGGCCTCCCAGGGACCGACCTGGAGTTCGGTCCCCCCCCCCCCCGGACGGACCCGCCTACCTCACTATGAGTCGGGCGGATGGCATGCCCTTTAGGCATGTCAATCCGTTCTCGGTCCGGCGTTGGCTGGTCGCCCTCTGCGGCAACGTAGCTAGCGCCAAGCCTATTCGGTCAGGAGCCCTCCTGATCGAAACGCTGACGTCCGCACAGAACGTCGCGATTATGGCAAGGACCAATTTCATCGGAGTTGAGGTCGCCGTGGAGGCCCCGGCGCACCTCAACTCGGTGGAGGGTCTGGCATGGTGCCATCTCCCACCTCTCGGAGGAACACATCCTCCGAGAACTCGCACACCAAGGTGTGTGCGAGGTGATCCGCCTCCGCCCGACGCGACAGAGGCCCGACCAGCCTAACCCGCTGCTACGCCTCCGATTCCGGGGCAAGCAGCTCCCTACCCACATATATTGTGGGTATGTGGCAGCGGCCTTCCGAGCTTGGATCGCCCCCCGGCAGTGTCGGCAGTGCTGGCACTACGACCACCTCAAGTGGATGTGCCGGGCGCACCGCCACCTGTGGTCGGTGCGCAGGCGACCACGCAACGGATGGGTGGGTGCGAGGCAGCCCACCCTGCCTGGGACCGCCGCTGCCCGGCCTGGGCCACCGCCAGTGAGGCGGACAAGGCCCGCCGACGTCCACCGGACTCCCCCTCCCTTAGCTCAGGCCTCTCCCCCGGCGCCTAGCCGGTGCTTCCCCTGCCGGGACCTCACTCCCACCCCGCCGGCCCAGCGGGCCTCCCCAGGCGACGCTCCCCCCGTGGCACTCTCCCCAGAGCGCCCCGGGCTCTCCCGCCGAACCCCCTGCCGGCAAACACCCGCCCAACAGCCCGGCACCCCGAGCTGCTGTCGGACCCCCGAGGCGCCTCCCCCGCCTCCCCTGCCTCGGTGTCACCGGCACCACGCTCTCCTACCCCAGCCGAGTCCCACACCGACTCCGGCCCCCCACACCCCCTCCCCGGCCTCCGCAGTACCAGCGGAGCGCCGATCTTCGGAGGACCCCCACCTCCGACGATTCCTGGATGAGGGCCGTCACGCTGAAGGTCACCCTCCCCCCGCCCCCCCGCCCCCCCGCCCAGTATCTACCTTCCCGCTCCAGCTCTCTGCCCGCCCGCTCCCCCTCCACCCCTCCCCGACTCTCTGAGGAGAGTGACACCTGCTCCCCGCCCTCCCGGTCACCCTCCCGCCCCGCCGAGCTCCTTGCTGACAGGTTGAGGCGCCCCGCTCCCGCTTATTACAAATATTAACACCCCGTGTTTGATTATGGGCGACTACAACGCACATAATCAAACATGGGGCTGCCGCACTGACACGGGGAGAGGCCAAATTATGCTGGACCTACTGGACCGGCATAATTTGGTCTTCCTCAACGACCAATCACCCACACACATACACCACTCAGGAGGCGAGGTGACTTACATCGCCATTGACCTCGCCTTCACCACACCACGCATCGCGACACTTTTTACATTTAAAGTACAAACGACCCTCTTTTTAGCGATCATTTCCCAATTCACTTAGAACTACAAGTCCCTTCAGGCCAGACACATTTTTGCTCCCTGCCTAGATGGAACCTTCGCAAAGCAGACCGGTCCTCCTTTCAAAAACACATCGACACTAATCACCCCGTAAACTCCCAGACCGACATTAACACTTTCTTAAACACTATTCTCGCATCAGCTCACCAACCCATCCCACACACACACACACACACACACACACACACACACACACACACACACACACACCTACACACACACACACACACACACACACACACACACACACACACACACACACACACACACACACACACACACACACACACACACACACACACACACACACACACACACACACACACACACACACGCACACACGCACACACGCACACGCACACACGCACACGCACGCACGTACGCACGCACGCACGCACGCACGCACGCACGCACGCACGCACGCACTCACTCACGCACGCACGCACGCACGCACACACGCACACACACACACACACACACACACACACACACACACACACACACACACACACACACACACACACACACACACACACACACACACACACACACACACACACACACACACACACACACACACACACACACACACACACACACACACACACACACACACACACGCACACAACACCACCCGGGGCAGCGTACTGCCCCGTGGTGGAACACAGAATGCCATAGAGCCGTGGCCCTCCGGAAAAAGAGCATTTAGGAAATTTCAAGCGTGTATTACCGCAGATAACGAAAACGAAGTACGGAGGGCCCGCTCTCTGGCAAAAACAATCATTAACAAAGCAAAAAAAGAATCTTGGCAGGAATTTTCATCTTCCTTTAATCGATTTACCTCCCTTTCAAAAATTTGGACATTAATTAGATCATTTTCAAATAAAAGACCACCGTCATACACAATCCCACACTTACACATCCACAGGATATTTTACACGATCCCCTTAGAGGTGGCAACACAATTCGCTCAACACTACGCTAACATATCATCAACACAACAATGTACACCAACTTTCACTAACCAACTTAACGATCAATTTCAATCTCTTAGCTTTGACTCTAACAATGTAGAAATTTATAACTCTCTCTTCACCAACTCGAACTAACATACGCTATTAATAAATGTGGTAAAACTTCTGTAGGGCCAGATCAAATTGACTATTCCTTCTTTAAAAACGTAGCCGAGACTGGTCTCACTAACTTACTAACAGCCTTCAATACCATGTGGTTTGAAGGCACTTTCCCTGAATCTTGGCATAGCAGTACGCTAATCCCTATACTAAAACCTCGCAAACCTAAATCTTCTCCCGCTAGCTATCGCCCTATTTCTCTAACTAGTTGCGCATGTAAACTATTCGAACGCATGGTTAATGGACGTTTCAGGGCATACATTGAATCAAAGAATTTACTTTCTCCATACCAAAGTGGTTTTCGACCTGGTCGATCCACTGCGGACAATTTGGTTGGTCTTATTGAGGCTTGGCTTTCGAGGAGGAGAGATCACAGTCGCCCTCTTCCTTGATTTGAGAGCTGAGTTTGACAGAGTCAATAAGACCGCACTTTTAGTAAAGGTCCATAAGGCCGGAATCCGAGGTGGACTCGCCAAATTTATAATAAACTTTTTAGACAATATAACTTTTAATGTAAGGTGCGGCAACATATATTCTCCAAATCAAAACCAGGACCACGGTGTCCCACAGGGATCGGTCCTCTCCCCAACCCTATTTTTAATCATGATTAATTACATTTTCAGTAATATTAACAAGATCGACAAAGGTCTCAAATTTGCAATGTACGCTGATGACCTGGCGGTGTGGTTCTCCCACTCCAGTGTCGATCAAGCCAGCACAATTTTACAACTAGTTCTCATTGATATAAAGGTAGGGTGCGACCAATGGGGTCTGGAAATTTCTCCAAGTAAATCGGCATCCCTAATTTTTTAGAAAAAACCTGCATATGTGGAACCCTACATTCCATTAAAATATAACAATCAAATTATCCCTTTCGTCAAATCATTCAAATATCTGGGTATAACGCTAGACACCCGTCTCTCGTTCATCCCACATTTCAATGATTTAGTGGAGAGATGTACGCGACGAATTCATATTATGAAGTCATTAACTGGCCGGCAGGCCCCCTGAGGTTTTGCTTGAATAAATGTTTATATATAACTTTTGTTAGCTGAGTTTACAACTATTATACGCATGCTGTAAAAATTTAATTAGAATTGGTTAAGTAATTTTGGGAGATAATCATGTTTTAATGACGTCATGTTGGCAAAAAAATGAGAAATATTGGAAAAAATCGTAGAAAACAGAGTTTTAAAGCAAATTATAAACTCAATTCACCAAAGATGCAAAATGGCATTCCCTTTAAAATATAAATCTCGGATTTTCACAATTTTTGGTTTTTGACCCCTAAAATAAAAAAACTTTTTTTTTTGGAAAAAAACCCCACAATATCCAAATTTTCAAAGATGTTAGAAAAACCGGAATATATGCGAGAGAACTGAGTATGGATAATACCCGTACCAACTTTCAAAGCAATATCTTCATTTTTGACTGAGTGATGGCTCCCTAAGTGTAAGAAACTGATGACGTCATTTTTTTTATAAAATAACTTTTTTGACTTTTCTTTTGACAAGATACGAACAAATAATAACCTTTTCTTTTTTCTGAGCCAAAACTGGTCTAGGAACTGGCCTTTTTATTTACATTTATCAATTTCTAATTTTGAGGGTTTCTGAAGAGCAAAATCGCTGTTCTGGACGTGGTAAATCCGAGGTCATTCACTTGACCTGGAAGGTCACCCGTTGATCTGAAACCTAAAAATCGCATAGTGTTAGATTCCTCTCATGACAGGCAACATGCTGGTGCTTACCGCATTGCTCTAAGTTACTTGGTTTGGAAGTTAACAGGGGGGGCTGTCAGACTGGGGGGGGGGGGAGGGAGGGGGGGGGGGGGGGGGGGGGAGGGGGGGGGGGGGGGGGGGGGGGGGGCTGTAGGGCGAAGGTGAAAAAACTCCCGTAGGGCGAGGGTTAAACATTTACTTATTACTTGCCCTGTGCACAACGTCAAACGTCAGAAAATAATTGATTACACGCAACAAAATCGAATCACATAGAATCTTGAAACGCTGTTAGGTGATAATTATCCTGAATTGATTGGCCTCCTCTTTGATTTTCCTTACGAAACACGATTAGTTAATCAAATATAACAGTTTTTTTGCCTAGCGGAATGTTGGCTCTCTGCGCAGGTTTTTCTCCTTCGAGTTAGACGCTGTTCTTTATTATTATTTAGGACTTTTCTCCCAGCTAAATATACCCCACAACCAGGTCTCGCCGGGGTGCCGGAGCCAGGGAGACTGGCAACAGTCTCCAGTCGCTGCAATGATGTCACCCCGGCTCCGTCAACTCTAACACCGTTTCACAAGTGTATGTTCATGTGTATGTGTGTCTGTGTGTGTATGTAATACAATATGTATGTATGTGTGTCTCGTGTTTTACTTAATTTTGACTTTGAACGAAATACTTAACGTAAGATACACATTAGATTTACTTTGAACAATTCACTTAACGTAACATAGATACCCTATTACCTAGCTTGCTCCGGGTTCACATAAACCGGTTAACGTAATTCTTTTCCTGGCAAATTGCCAGAAGTAATTCCCCCCCCCCCCCAGAATATGGCTTTAGGCCGCTCCGGGGGAAAACAAATGTTTAATCTGTACGGATGCGTTGCCGCGCTGTGTGTTGCTATGTCTCTACAAAGGCTGTTCTTGTAACATGAGTTGTATTTTGTTGTTTAAATACATCTGATGTTCGAGAAGAATAAAAGGACCAGAAAAGTCATGCGTTACAAATCAAACGCCATTACAAATAAAAACGTTTTTGATTTGTTATGGCGTGTCCGTGGCATATAGCTCAAACATATGTGTGGCCAATTTAAATATATACGCATTACATATTAAAACTAGAAGGTAGGTTGCCATTGTTTTCATATTAACTCAATCCGTCTAAACAAAACCAATCAGCATTTTCAAGTAAATCGGAACGCAGGAGGCTTGAATCCAAGTCTGGTCGTCATTATCCATTATCCAGGTGTATCGGAACTCCTGAAAAGGTAGCAAGCGGCCGCAGTGTTGCGACATGCTGACTCGCTGAGATGGCCTGCCAGACAGGCAAAAACGGAAACATATCATTGGTCACAAGGCGGCACAAGAATATCTCGTGGTCTTATATGCCTTCGGCCAGTGCATTTCCATAAAGAGACTCGAAGGACAGCCGACGTGATGCACCGAGAGGTATAGCTGTGACCTTGAGCTGACTGCATTTTTACCGTGCGGGATGTTTTAGTGCCTGTCTGCTGTTCGGCGACTCTCGATACAATCGACAGCTGATGGGATTACAACCTCGTGCACCGAGCGTATCTAGGTAGCCACCGGCTCAGGCAAAATCCCAGCTAATACAAAAAATCAATGTTTTGTTCCTTTTTGTAGCACAGTTACAGGGGCGTAGCTACTATACCGCAAATACCGCAACTGCGGTATGCTCGGATCGTGATGCCCCACTTATGTAATTCCAAGTCCCTTGTGAAACACGATGCCCCCAACTAGTGTCGTACTACCC